>LNAC01000323.1:1825766-1856836 GCA_002007465.1 Ailurus styani | reverse complement strand
CCCCCCGCCTCCCCGCCCCCAGCCGACAAGCCGGCTCGCTTCTGTCTGTCTGCGCAGCCGCAGTTAGGGCGCGCACGCTCCGGGGCCCCGGGCCGCCGTGGCCCCCCCACCCCCGCCGGGAGCAGACCAAGGGGTTCCTTTTTAGCTGAACAAACAAGTGCTCTCCACGGTAGGCGGAATAAGACAGTTAACACATTTTTTACGTTGACAACAACATAAAAGCAAAGAAAACCACCACGAACTCTATTGCTCCAGCCCCCCTTCCCGAGGTCCCTCCCCGCGGGTGGTCAGGTGGCCCGGGCGCGCCCCGGGTCAGGAGAGGGGCCTGTCGGGGCTCACGGGCCCTCGAATGGCTACAGAGGGACTGAGGACACGCATCTGGGTTTCTTTCTCCTCCTCGGTGGTCGTGGGGGCGGCGCAGACACGCTCCAGGACGCGCAGTCCGGAGACTGAGCAATCGTGCCCGTATCTCCCCCACCTTGAGTTCAGACTATTCCGGGTTCGAGTGTATGCAATGCTGCATCACCACAGAAGAACTTGTTTAAAAAAAAATAGGTTAGCCATTTTCATTCAAGTGCAAACATTTTGTCACTTCGAACACGCTCTAGATAGTGGATGAGAAGAGGAGAAATCGGATCGCTCTGTTCGTATTTTTTCTTTTTGTGGGAACATTTCACCTGCTGAGTGTGTATGAATTTGCTTTCTAAAAAAAGGCTTTTATGAGTTTACAGTAGAATCAGTGGAAGGAAGAGTTCATAAGGGCTGTTTTTAAAAAAACAAACAAACAAAATAAATAATTAAAAAAAAACACTTTACATTCCTTCCTATACTCTAACTACATTTGGGAAGTGCTCTTCAGTTGTGTTTGCTGTGTAGCTGGGAGATGAAGGAAAACCATAGAAAAGGTCCTCGTAGCGAACAAAATTTAGTTATTAACTTTATAGCTATGAAATTCCCCCTGGTATTTGTTTTCGTTCAAACAAACTTTAATCTCTGCATCATACTTAACCCTGCGACATGCGTACAGTATGCATATTTTGTTTTGAATAAAAAAAATGTTTTGTTCCAGTCTGTTAAGAATATTCAAAAAATAATAAAGGTATTGCTTAATAAAATTGCTAGAATTGTTTAGCAGTACATGCACAAATATTTTACTAGATTCTTCGTTTTAATAGTGTTTTGTTGAGACTGAAAATCCTAAAATGGTCTGCGCAAATACAAAAAAAAAAAAAAAACACCAAAAATGCAAAATTCTCCAGTTTTCGTTCCTTTTTTAAAAATTGTTTTTTCATGCTAATGTCAACACACATTCACAAATGCACCCATCTGCACATAACAGGCACAGTATTTTTAATTTACAGAAAGGCAGTGCTTTTGCTGGGGCCACAAGTGGGTTCGAAGAGGCGTGGGGGCATTGAGTTGTGGCAGGAGTTAAGCACTGGGAGAAATGAGCGTGTGCAAAGCCCTCTCCTGGTGGGTCACAGAGTTCAGTGGAGTTGGGGGAGGACAGAAGCCGGGGAGCAGTGAGTGGAGGGGGAAGAGGTGCTGACTCCTAACAAAGGATGTAAGGTGAGCTCTTTTTCAACTGACCTCTTAAAGTCCTTAAGATACACACCTAGGAAAAAGTCGGTTTGGACCTTCCCCCACCTCTGCCGGCCAAAGGCCAAGCGACGGGCCATTTCTTCAGGGTTCCCCATGCTTTTGTTTGTTCCATGGGAATTTCCGTTCTTTGAGAAAATGACACATCCACCCAGATGCAAATTCCACCCACTCTCATGACAAGAAGTTACTATTTCTAGACACCAGGCAAAATGATTTAAAAAATAAAATAAAAACAGTATCCCATGACAAATAGAGTTTCATTTTCTCTTAATATCTTTTGCAACTGGTTGCAATTCTTTTCAAATAGAGAGGGATTGAAAGATTCCACTGGCCACGTTTCAGCTTTCGTTTGGGGAGAATGGCAGCCGAAAGAGGGAGACCCAAAACCACCACTACTTTCTCTGACAGGTAAGTCCTCCAGAAAACAATTTCAAGAATTGGGAGAAAAAGCACAGTATTTAATTGTACTTTGAACCTATAATTTAGGTGAAGAAAGGCTGGCAAGGAGAGAAGGGGAACAGGTTATTTCCTCCACATCAACCAGCCTGGGATTTGTCTCTCCTTCTGGTAGGATTCTTTTTTTGCCATGTACATTTGTTCTTTTCATGTGAGAATGATCTCAGTGCCTAGTAATAATTATTATCAGTAAAAATTATTACTGTAAATGTGTGAGCCCTTCTCTATGACATTTCCACTGACACAGTGAACTAAAGCAGCTTTTCCTGGGTTCAGCCCAAGGATCCAAACGGGCAATGACTCCGGTCAAGGCCGTCAAGAAATGGCCATTGAAGATGCAGACCTCACTACACCCATGGGTCATTTATTTACTTCTTTTTAAAGATTTTATTTATTTATTTGACAGAGAGAGAGAGAGAGAGAGAGAGAGAACACAAGCAGGGGGAGTGGGAGAGGGAGAAGCAGACTCCCCGCTGAGCAGGGACCCTGATGCTGGCTTCGATCCCAGGACCCTGGGATCATGACCTGAGCCAAAGGCAGAAGCTTAAAGACTGAGCCCCCCAGGAGGCCCCCTATGGATCATTTAAAGTAGTGTTTCTACTTAATCAACACATGCATGTTAATTCTGACACACAAAAAATCACACCCTGCACCTTCGTAATCATCTTCCCATTCTGTTTTTCTCATGGTGGGTCTCCATTGCATAGTAGATAATGAATTTCAGTATTGAAACAATTATTTCTGAAAGCAAGTTGAAAATCAAGAAAATGATATTTCATCCACAAATGTATAGAACAGGTTTCCCCGTGTTTATGACTGTCTTTTCTTCTGCAACAGAGAAATTCCAGCTTGTGGGAGATTTTGATTCTGCAAAACCAAGTGCCAAGTAACATGGTGAGGTTGGATGTCATTCCTATACCACTTGCATTCAGTGAAACTTTATACTGACTGTTCTTTCATTAAAAAAAAAAAAATAGTGTTTGAGGCACCTGGATGGCTCAGTGGGTTAAGCCTCTGCCTTTGGCTCAGGTCATGATCTCAAGCCCCACATCAGGCTCTTTGCTCAGCAGAAAGCCTGCTCCCCCTCTCCCTCTGCCTGCCTCTCTGCCTACTTGTGCTCTCTCTCTCTCTCTCTGTCAAATAAACAAATAAATAAAATCTTTAAAAAAAACAACAGTGTTTTTCTGGGGCGCCTGGGGGGCTTAGTCTGCCTTGGGCTAAGGTCATGGTCCCAGGGCCCCGGATCAAGCTCCGCATCAGGCTCCCTGCTCAGCGGGAAGCCTGTTTTTCCCTTTCCCATTCCCCCAGCTTGTGTCCCTCCCCCACCTCTCTCTCGAATAAATAAACAAACAAACAAACAAACAAATAAATAAATAAGTCTTTAAAAAAAAAGGAAAAAGAAAAGATAGTGTTGTTCCCTTCTCCCACAATACAGTAAGTGAAAATTGCTCATTTCAATGACATAATTAGGGACAAGGGAATGTAGCTCCTCACCCATGAATTGGTGCCATTAAGTACTAGAACCTATAGTTATTAGCATAAGAGAAGGCAGGCAGACAGGAAAGAAAGGAAGACAGGAAAGAAATCAAAGGAGAAAGAAAGAGTGAGAGAGGAAAGAAGGAAGGAGGAAGGAAAGAAAACAAAAATGGATTTTTATGTGAATGACTAAGAATATGATTTTTGCCGGGACAAATACATAAATGAAAGATGTAGTTGGGGGTCCGATCCCTGTGCCCCAGAGATGGCATTTGATCCCTGGATGACATTAAAGCATTGATCGATCTGAGGCACCCTGGGTGATTTTTTGAGGTAACAACTAAATTTGCTATTGGAAGCATTCACTCAGAGATACGAAGGGTACATCTTGTTTTTACTAGAATTGCAGACAGTTTTTGATTATATCCACCTGCAGATGTACAAACAACGGCGAAGGCTATGCGGCCCCGGAGTGACTCCGCAGTGCTATGTGGCCTATCACATATATGTATATGGCTTACAAGTGAAACTTGAACCACAGAATTATTCGGTCCATGACAAATATACATAACATAATAATGAATGATTCCTTTTTTTTTTTTTGCTGAAGTTTGAGCAGCAAGCTCATTTAAAAACTGCACCTACCATAATGTGGAAAACAGATTCTCAGACTGTCTCCACGAACAAAGAATCAAGAATTTTTCAGAATCTTCTCTATCTTTCAAGTATTAATGATGTTTAGAAAACATTGAATATGGCAGGTACTGAGCGACGGTGAATAACGAGTCTTTAAATGGGAGGAAGGAAAAAAAAACGGAGTGGAACATGGAGCAGTATCTTCACAACCTTTATGAGAACTTTCAAACTGCTTCAGAGCCTAGAAATTCTCCATACAATGATAAAATGGACAGAGAATCCTCTTAGCCTTGGAAGAAAACTCGAGGCATGAAACCAAATATGTAAGATGTCCTGACATACTTCAGGGCCGTGTTTACCTAACAGAAAGCATTCAGATTAAAGTTACAGATCGTAAATCGCCGGCTGGGTCACCCGAGGCCACACGGGTCGGTAGCAGAAAGTCGGATCTGCCACTGCGTCCGATGGTGAATGCCAAACGTGCGCTCTGGAGCCCAGCGAGAATCTTAGGTCTCACACACGCTTTGGGAGTGTAATTTATTTTCTCCAAATCTAAGATCATTATAAAATTCCTACGTTTTAAACTTAAAAAGTTAAAAACGATTAAAAAAAAAAAGAGCTCTCCAAAGTGTTAAGCCACATCTGTTCACATTTCATGTCACTGCTTCTCTGGTCAATGCAGTGAAGTAAACGAGAAGGGGGTCGATGGAAACATCTTGGTGGAATCTCTAGCTAAGAGCGGTAGTATTATGTGCTTTTAAGATTCTTTCTTTTCTTCTTTTTTTTTTTTTTTTTTCACTATAGAGAAGAGGCACAGGATCTCGGGGGCAAAGCCATGGTTTGGGTACCCGCGAACAGACAGCACAAAGGGCCCAAGGACATATTTGAATATGAGGTCACACTAGATGGAAACACCTCCTAGGACCACTCGAGGCTTAAGTGAGATAAATGATATAAATTCGCCTAGACAAAATGGGGTCCTTGATAACAGTTATGATGATTACTTGTTCACGAAAGGAAACTCACTGCTTGCTTATGGGGACTGCTCCTGCAACGGTTTTGAGTCCCTGGATGATGCTGGTTTTTCTCTTAATAGCATATTTTTTGAAAACAATTCACATCTCTCTCTTTTTTTTTTAAGATTTATTTATGTATTTGACAGAGAGAGAGCGAGCACAAGTAGGAGGAGCAGCAGGCAGAGGGAGAAGCAGACTCCCCGCCAAGCAGGAAGCCTGATACAGGACTTGATTCCAGGCCCCCACCCACCCCCATCATGACCTGAGTCGAAGACAGACGTTTAACCAACGGAGCCACCCAGGCGCCCCAACGCTTTACATCTTTAATCTAGCAAACGGACCATGGATGACCTTCCAGTGTTTTGGGTTTTTTTTAATTATATAAGTTATAGAATTAAAGTGAACAAGAATGACTTTAAATGTCCATAACTTTTGTTTCTTTCTGTCTTCCCCCTCCTACGACAACAACAGACCCACCATGATGAATAGTAAAAGAAATCCGTAAGGATAGAGAGCGGACCGCCTTTGCAAGCGTGAATTGATTTAAGATGGTCCCGAAAATAGTGACTCAGCCACAAAGTGATTTTTAAACTCTTCCTGGATTTTTTTTTAAGTACAAATCTTTGACACCTCTGGATCCATAAACAAAAACATTACAGTAAATTTAAACTTGTTCTGCATGAATATATATCTAAACTGAATTGATAGGTTTGTCTTAAAATAATACCATAATCCCCATGGAAAGAAATCATAGCGAAAAATATTGGGGAAGCCTGAGAAGTTTTTGAAAAAGTCTAAGAAAGTGGATTCTTCCAAGAATCCATTCTCTAAGAAAATGGAGCAGAATTCTTGAGTGATGTTTCTCATTTCACTCATTCTACTCTCTCTGCCCTTCCTACCACCTCTCCCCAGTCTACTAGATATTTAATATATTTGCATATGCTCCACCCACTCCCTGTTCACAACTGTAGTGGAAAGACAGACTATGGTTGTCCATCTATGGATGCGGGCTGTTGAAATGAATCAGCAGGGATAGAAATGGTGACCATTTCTCTGGAAGCTTGAGCTCCAGCCACAGCAGGTGCTTCAAGCGGCCGGCGGTCTGAGCGCTAGCTAACTAGAAGGGTATTTGTTTTGAAAAGCAAATTTTCAACTTATGTCCATTTCTCATTGACAGTGCCACCTAACACTAAGTGAACATCCAAGCGAAAGTTCAAGTTCTGTGTGGACATTAGGAAAAGTCTGAAATGAAGACTTCATCCCTGTTGCTTTTTCTCTTTAGTTTTCTTCCTTCTACTCTGAATAATTTTTATTTCCATATCATGATAACTATCTGAATGTTTCCACTGGAACTTAACGGGCCATATTCCCATTCTTATAGATTTATCAGTGAACTATGATTTATTCAAAATAGGGATGGCTCTACAAACACATACATGATATTAATTTTTTTCTAAGTTCATTCAAATATACATTTAAGTGAATAGAGACCTAGAAAGAACTACCAACACCAGCCAATTCTGAAGGGCTAAGAATGATGTAAAAACAAGCAAATTTCACTAGGTTGTCATGGAATATGCTAGCAGGTGGGGGAATGCTTTATTTCTTAAATTGCAAATTCTAAAATCATTAAAATGTTAAGCATATTGAAAAGTATTTTAAAAGAACTTATAAGTCACTAGTAAGTTTTGTTTATGCCTTGTTTCTTGTAACACCAGAAATAATACATCCATTTACTTTTTCCTTCCCCTTCATTTAAAGGGCACACAAACGTTATCAGTAAATGAAATCTAACAGCAACAAAATTTGTTTCTAAGCCTTAAACAATGATTCAATTTTGATGAAAACCTTGGTAAAACATTTGCTACATCCCCACGCAAAAGTCAAGTTGAGCCAAGGCATTTTGATTTAATGTGATTTTCTTTTTCTGAAATGCGATACAGTGAAATAAGGTTTTGGATACACAAAACATACATCACGATGAATAAGTAATCAAATATATTTAAAATATACTCAGGTATTTTTGCCATAATTAGAGTTTGAGATTTGGTACTTTTTATTGCAGTTTTCTTTTCCCCTTAAAGCAATGTAACTTTTTGTTTAATTTATGTGGTTTTTCACCACATAAAGAAGCTGTCTTTCTATAGCTTTTTGGATCTCTTCAAATTTCATATGAAATCTTACAGTCATACTTTAGTTCAGTAAGAGGCTTGAAATTAAAATCTCTAGTTATCTGTTAGGCCCAATATGTATCAAACAAAGTACTCATGTTGTTACAAGTCGTTAGAAGTAGATTTAATTACCTGCTTTGAGTCTGATCTCTTTCCCCTTTTCCTCCTCTTTCCTAATCTCTATTTCTCTCTCCTATTTCCCTGCCTCTCTGTCTTTCTCTCTCAACTTCAGGATTTTGAAATGAGGGGCGCCTGGGTGGCTCAGTCGGTTAAGGGTCTGCCTTCATCTCAGGTCATGATCCTAGGGTTCTGGGATTGAGCCCTGCATGGGGCTCCAGGCTCAGTGGGGAGGCTGCTTCTCCCTCTCCTCCCTGCTTGTGCTCTCTCTCACTATCTCTTTTGCTATTTATCTCTCTCAAATAAATAAATAACATCTTTTAAAAAAAGGATTTTATTTTTCCCTCCCTATCCCCCACGACCCCCCGCCCTGCCTCTCAGATTCCTCATATCAGAGAGATCATATGATAATTGTCTTTCTCTGCTTGACTTATTTTGCTTAGCATAATACCCACTAGTTCCATCCACGTTATTGCAAATGGCAAGATTTCGTTTCTTTTGATGGCTGCATAGTATTCCATTGTATACATATACCACATCTTCTTTATCCATTCATCTGTTGATGGACATCTAGGTTCTTTCCATAGTGGGCCTAACAGTTAAATGAGATAAAGTATTTAAATTTTTTTAGGCCCAGGAAGGGTTTAACAATTGTCACCTCCCCCCCAACCTTTTCTCCTTCTCTTAGTCACAATCTAATTTGTATGACTTGTTTTTACTATAAATATAAATATATCTCTTCCATCTTGTAATCTCTCATTGCAAACATTTAATTCTATTCTTATAATATCTCTCAGGTTTTGGCAATAAAACTAAATTTGGGCAAATACAAAAAATAAATAAAATTAAAAAATAAAAAAAGGATTTTGAAATGAACTATCTTAGTGTCAATGCCATTGTTGAACCATGTGGACTGTCCTATGATTCTGGGACTTGAAAAGAAGATTAAATGATCCTACCAGAAAAAAATATTAAAAGATGACAAATATATTAAATGCTGCAACATTAGAATTAGTTTGGCTGTGCAACCAAGACCTTTTAATTTTCTGGTGAAAACTTTGATGCTCTAATTTATTACCATTACTCACAAAGAAATATCCTTTACAAAATGGGTTAGGGAAGCTGTCAGAGCATGTGAGAAGCACTAATATAATACTTTTACAAGAATGCACGTAAAGAGGCAAACGGCGACTTTGACTTTTTCAGGGTTGGATATTTGGATTTACATATATCATAATAAAATATAGAAAATTTACTTTCAAAAATTGATTTTGGAAAAAATATGTTTCAACTGAAATGGAAATTTAACCTTCATAGAAATCCAATTGTATTGCATATATTTTTTTAAAGAATTAAGAAATTTTCATTTTTATATTTTTATGGAGAAGTAGCATCTTAACAAGAGCCTGGCCCTCTTTCTCAACACCCACAGCACCCAACAACACCACTGATTTTGTATTTACCCGAATAATTTGCAAACTATACAGTGGTAAATAACACTACATCTTCAAATGGGAAGATATATTTTGAAAGACCTAAGGCTAAAGAAAACACATTAAGGGGTTCTTTCTTTTAAGAGGAATCCATCTTGGGATGCCTGGGTGGCTCAGTTGGTTAAGCATCTGCCTTCAGCTCAGGTCATGATCCCAGAGTCCTGGACTGAGTCCTGCATTGGGCTTTCTGCTCAGCGGGGAGCCTGCTTCTCCCTCTGCCTGCTGCTCTCCCTACTTGTACTCTCCCCTCTCTCTCTCTCTCTGACAAATAAATAAATAAAATCTTTAAAAAAAAATAAGAGTAATCCATCTCAAATTTTATAACCCTGTACAATGACAAATAACAGCCAAATCCTATTGAATATTTACTTAATATATCAAATCAGCATGCGATTTCATTCATAGAAACAGATAAACACCAGATTTCCTTCTTTTTCCTGTGAACTTGGCCAACTAATCTATTTCCCCCTCAAGCTTTTCTCTAAGGTAAGTGTAAAGTCAAAATTTATTTCTTGTGTCATTAGAGGAGAAACGATGGAGCTCAGTCACGGTATTATTTGTACCCCTGTCGGAAAGTCCCTGTACACTCAGCACTCATCATCAGAGGAGGCGGCCCCGCATGTCCCAGACAGCAAGCGCCCCTGATGACTAAGCTCTTCCACCACAGAGAGTTGGGAACCCATCTTCAAGCAGCAGTCAAGCTCACATCAGAACAAGACGGAGGGGAAGAGAATACATTCCTTGGGGCGCCTGGGTGGCTCAGTTGTTAAGCGTCTGCCTTCCGCTCAGGGTCCTGGGATCGAGCCCCACATCTGGCTCTCTGCTCAGCGGGAAGCCTGCTTCTCCCTCTCCCACTCCCCCTGCTTGTGTTCCCTCTCTTGCTGTCTCTCTCTGTCAAATAAATAAATAAATATTTAAAAAAAAGAGAGAGAATACATTTGCTCTTTAAATCCTATGATGAACACCCATGAAACTTCTCGGCAATAAAAATATGTCTTCAGGTATTCGAAGAGAGCATTGTATAAATTTCTTTTCTTCCGTTTTATTAAAGTTTCCAGAAATGGGGAAAAATCCCTGGGGGGTTATACCTGGTGCCTTTCATTTTGAGAAGAGTAGGTCTATGTTACATTTCCATTTATTCGTGTGTTTAAAACAGACATATAGACTGCTCACATTCATGACTTCCAGTCATTGATTGGAAAACCCTTTGTGTGCAGCCTGCAGTCACTGGGATGAAGCTAGGCTTTGGAGAAACTGATAGAAAAGAAGTAATTTTGATTTCTTCCAGGAGGTCTGGGACTAGTGAGGAAGAAGGACATATGATGATGCTGTAGAGAGTAAGTTGGGAGGATGGCAAACTTAGAGTAGTCTGGGAGACATTAACTCTGGTTGGCAGAAGTTAAAGTCTCACAGTTAAAGTGACATCCTCATCATCGAAGAGGGGGTCAGCAAGTGAAGGACACTGTACGTGGTCCCCGGCCGAAGACCGAAGTCAAAGGGACCACTTTGTGCCACGCGCAGACGAGCCGGGGCAGCCTGATGGCTGGAGAGACAAGAAGATGCTCTTGCAGCCCAGCTTAGAAGTTTGGATTTGGCTCTCAGAGTGGGAAAAAACAAACAACAAAAAACATGAGAGAACATTTTGAAAATCATAGTGTGTGAGGAACTTCATGCATTTAAAATCTTTCCCTGGGCAGGAGTGTCAAGCCTCGACTGAGGGAAGTAAGGCAGCGAGGGACTGTAACATTGGCGGGAAATAATGAGACTGAGCAAATCCAGAAGCGAATGAGGCCAAGAAGAGGGATGGAGCTGAGAATGACGTGAGGCAGAGTCGCTGAGGCTCGACGATTTTCTGAATGAGGGAGAAAGACAAGTGAAATGCCAACAAAACAAAACAAAACAAAACAAAACAAAACAAAACAAAACACCAAAAACCTGACATGCATGAAAAGGAATCTCAGTTTTCCAGTGTGGCCATTCATCAAAGAAATCATCCAGGAAGAAGAATAGATCTGGGACCATGGACAACCTGTGTACATGTAGAAATGTCCAGGAGACTGCCTCCCAGCCGCATAATACATGACGTTAATTAGGATAACACTACCTGCTCTACGAAGCAGACAACAAAATTTCAACAGCTTAGCACAACAGAGTTTGGTTTTTGCTTCCTTGGACACCCAGTGGATGGCCCTGCTGTGGTTACTTCCAATGTCCAGGGTTCTTGTCTTGACCTTCCTCCAAACCCAAGGCCTCATCTGGGCCTTTATCAATGCCCGTGAATGGGACAGGGTGGGTAAGATGCATCCACTTCTAAACGTGACAGTGACACAAGCTTTGGAGATAAGAGCTCTGGGGGAAATGAGAGATGTGTCGGGCACATTGATTAAAAAGACAAAGAACACTGAAAGGAGACATAACTTTTTCTTTAAGCATCTGTCAAGGTCAGGCACTTTTCATAATTCATTTCTGGTTCTCACAATAAACCTCATAAAAGGTGCTTTTCGTCCTAGATTTTTGGAGGAGGTACAAGTCTCAGAGAGAGCATGGAAACAGATCAAGGTTACACAAGTAGTGAACACCTGTGTTTGGACTTAAGTGTGATTTTTTTTTTTTCCCTAACACCAGGCCCTTCTGCTTCCCTCACTAAACGCTTAGTATAACCCTGATCTCCTTCATCTGGGAAGAGGCCAGAATAAATCAAACTAGTTAAAATTCAATTTTAACTTTAAATAATAAAAACAAATTGCATTTTTAACTGTCAAAAATGTGGGAGAAATGCAATGGAATTGTCTGGTGAAAGCGTCCCCATTTTTCTATTCTTGCCTTTTGGTCTTCAAGGTTAGTGAATTTACAGAATGTTCTCTCCACAGATTTATACTTGTCAAATCTCTGGTCTTAGAACAAAGGTCTGGCTTCAGTATTGATTAAATATGATCATATCACTTGGCTGTGAAATTCCAAAGAAAATTAGTTGACATTAATTGAAATAGAGTACTGTAGTGTTCAGGTCAATGGTCAAGATGAATAATAGATGTTATCTTTAATTTTGACGACTTTACAACTTAGTGAAGGCTACAGGCGTATGCTTTAAAGAGAACTGGCAGCCCTGCTTTTCACTTTATATTCTTGGTCTGTTATTGGCAAATGATCAAATTATCTTTGTGCCCAATGATTTAGTGATTGGGATTCATTCTTTCAAAAGTGGACATGACAATGACTGTTCTCCAGAAGGAAATATATTAAAAGAGAGAGCATAAATGATATTACTAAGAACATAAAAATTCAAGAGTGGCCCATTATAAACCCAACATTATATTCAGCTCAGTAACAACAATGGTCATTTGTGGACAAGGTTGGAAATTCTTTGTGAAGTCTACACATGTTGGGGTGCCCAGGAAAATTCATAGAATTTCATAAAAGCCTATTTTCAAGAAAATATCAAATTTTTCTAAGTGACTCTTTAATCTGTTTTTTACTTGATTTTCAGAATCAAAGATAGCACAATATATAAATTTTTAAGAAAAAGATACATTCTGGATTTTATTGTTTTAGGCTTGGTCCTTTTAACCTGTGAAATCTTTAAAGCCTGGCTCTATATTCCAAAATAACATAAAATAAGCAGATTTGGAAAGCACTAGGTAGTTGATTTTACTAATTGGTAAGAGAGGAAGTATGCATTGTACTTACTTTCAGTTAGACGATATTAATGAGTACAATTGTCTATGGGAGCAAAATGGAGATTTGGGGTATAATAGACTATGCTGGTTTTAGCCTACTTTCTGATAATAAGGCAAAATTAAGTATCTTCATAACATCTGCTAGATTTTATGTGCAGAAAGTACAAGTTACTTGCATTATTCAATATGCTAATGTGACTATTATGAAAATCCCAAGCTTATTTGTGAGCTAACACACGGAATAAGTACTCACTAGAAATTAAAGAATCTGTATATTGTCGTTCTTATAGGGAAGTTGTTCAACATAAATCTGGTTGAGGAACAACACATATGGAAAGGTTAAACTAATAAACCTGTATTTAGATTATCTGGGATTATCTGTCAAAACTCAATTCCCAGACTAATATTAATACATTACTGCTTAGTGGAATATCTCTATTTCAGTGTACACATAAACCAGTGACTTTGTTAATGGTAATTTAATTATATATAGGGAGATTTAGAAAAAGAATTAATGCTACTGTATTTCAATATTACTTAGCATTGTAGAATTAATCATTTAAAATAACCCTACCTACATCACCCAACAGTAACTAACAGATAGCTAACATATCAGTTACTTAATGTCATGAACAAAATATATAGATACTTATCAATTACATACAAAAAGGGATGCCAAAATCTCACTGGGCCACAGTCAAATATATACAGTAAAAGTATTATAAAATAAAATAGAAATATTAGAATTATAATAAAAATGAAACATTGCCTAAAATTTTAGATAATAAATAAAAATTATAAATATTTGTTACCTATTGAATATATGAACTAAAATTCTCATTTCATCATCAAATAAAAAAGAGAAAGCAAGGTCACTTGTCGACTAATCCAAATATTCTAGTTTTACCTAAATTTGTGGTGTGATACTTCTAAATATAATAATTTGGTTGTGTTCTTAGCCAACTTTGGGCCTTTAATTTAGAGTTTCTCTTATTTTAATACAATTTATTTCCGATTATGGAAAACTTTATAATCTTTTTTGTTACACTGAAACAATCGCAACCATGCAGAATAGTTACAAGAACAGTCCAATCAACTTTTTCCCTCTTTTCCAAACCACTTGAGAACAAATTGCCAACCTGAACTATCTTCTCTGATTCTTTTAAGTGTGAATTTATTATAAACAAAAACCTTCTTCATAACTATAATAGAATCTTCAAAATCAGAAGGCTAATGTTGGAATTTTCTACCATCCAGTCCTTGGATCCTATTCAAAATTTCATCCCAGAAGTGACCTGTAGGATAAAATAATCCAATTTAGAATCACATGTTACATTGAGCTGTCAAACTTCTTTTGTCTCTTTCAACATGAGACAGTTCTTTAGTATGTCTCTTACTTTTATGACCTTGATATTTTGAAAGTTATAGGCCAGTTATTTTTTAGAAGTTCCCTTGATTTTTTTCTGATCATCTCACAGTGTTATACTGAAGGAATGTCAAAAGATTTATCCTATCCTGTAATACATTACTTCAACCTGTCTCATCGATGACGATCTTCACTTTGACTACATGATAAAAGTGGTTGCCAGTCCCATGCCCAGGGACATCACAGTAAAAAATAACAGCAGAAATAGAAAAACCAAAATAAATTCAATTAAAAAGGAAAATAGCAAAAGCAGCCAGAACGAAAACAATACTTTATACATAGAGAACAATCAAGCAAAGAGCTATTCAACATCTCATCAGAAATTATGGGACCAGAAACTGTCCATCAAGACTTCTATAACAATGAAAACAACTTTCGAGAATTAAGGTGAGACAAGAATATTTTCAGCTGAAGTTAAACTAAGAAAATTTATAAAAATCAGACCTTTACTATAAAATATGTTTTTTTAAAGATTTTATTTATTTATTTGACACAGAGGGAGAGAGATCACAAGTAGGCAGAGAGGCAGGCAGAGAGAGAGGAGGAAGCAGTCTCCCCGCTGAGCAGAGAGCCCGATGCGGGCCTCGATCCCAGGACGCTGAGATCATGACCTGAGCCGAAGGCAGAGGCTTAACCCACTGAGCCACCCAGGCGCCCCCATAAAATATGTTAAGACAAATTTTTAAGACTGTAGAAAATAGTCTCAGTGGGAAATCGAGATTGTCAGCAATAAATGAGGAATGTTGGAAAAGGTAAATATATGGGTAAATATAAAAAATAATTTCTTTCTTAATTTCCTTTAAAACGTTACCGCTGAAAACAAAAACTATAGCATTGCATCAGGGATTTTTTATGTTATTAGGTGTCATACATAAAATAACATTAACAGGACAACCACTAAGATGGTGGAGGGGAAATAGATCCACATAGTGTCAAGATTTCTACACTTTAGGGGCGCCTGAGTGGCTCAGTCGTTAAGTGTCTGCCTTCGGCTCAGGTCATGATCCCAGGGTCCAGGGATCAAGCCCCACATTGGGCTCCCTGCTCAGCGGGAAGCCCGCTTCTCCCTCTACCACTCCCCCTGCTTGTGTTCCCTTTCTTACTGTCTCTCTCTGTCAAATAAATAAACAAATAAAATCTTTTTTATAAAGATGTCTACATTTTATATAAATTGGTACAATATTAATATTAAGTATTGTGAAAAGATAAAGATGCGTATTGTAATCCCAAGAATAATTACCAAAAAATAAATAAACAAGTACAGAGAGACATAGCTAAGAAGACATCATGAATTAAAGTGAAATTCTGAAAGTATTCAAAGAATCCAAAAGAAGACAGAAAGGGGAGAACAAAGGAACAAAACACAGAGGGACAAACAGAAAATAAATAGTAAAATATTAGTCCCAAATCCAACTATATCAATAATTACATTAAACACTAATGAAATAAATATTCCATGGGTGCCTGGGTGGCTCAGTGGGTTAAAGCCTCTGCCTTCGGCTCAGGTCATGGTCCCAGGGTCCTGGGATCGAGTCCTGCATCGGGCTCTCTGCTCAGCAGGGAGCCTGCTTCCTCCTCTCTCCTCTCTCTCTGCCTGCCTCTCTGCCTACTTGTAATCTCTCTCTCTATGTCAAACGAATAAATAAAATCTTTAAAAAAATTAAAAAAAAGAAATAAATATTCCAATAAAAAGGCAGAGACTATCCGACAGAGTAAGTACTAAGAAGACCCAACTTTATGCCGTCGACAAAAGAGACACTTTAAAGATCAAAACAGCCAGATTGAAAGCAAATGGATGTAAAAAATACATATGCTATGCAAACAGTAAGCTTAAGAAAGCTAAAATGGCTAAATCAGTTAAAACAGATTTTGAAAGTCCAGTATTACCAAAGTTAAAAGGGGGGTGTTATAATGAAATGGATATAATATAATGATAGACATAATGATAATTCATAGCTATCATACATGTGAATGTATCTAACAAGACATTCAAAATTGATGAAGCAAAAATTGAGAGAATTACAGTGAGAACTTCTACAATGAGAGTAGGAAACTCTAATACTTCTCCTTTAGCAACAGACAGACCTGAACAAGAAACAGTGAAGATATAAGGATCAGAGCACTAACAGGGAGGGGTGGGGGAGATGGCAGAAGAGTAGGGGACTTTACATCGTCTGGTCCATTGAATTCAGCTGGATATGTATCGAATCTTTCTGAGCAGTTGTGAATTTAACCTGAGATTTAAGAGAAGTATTGCTGGAATTCTACAAATAGAAAAGTGACCACTTTTGCAAGGTGGGAGGTGAGGAGAAAGGAATCTGAGGGGATATATCAGAAAATAACTGGCAGGGGGAGGGAGCTTCCCTAAGCCAGCCCCTGGAAAGTGATACAACAGTGGAGTGCAAAATCAAAACTTCTAGAAGCTGCTTCCATGAAGGACATCCCTGCCTGAAAGGTGCTCAAATGGCAAAGCAGTGCACAGTCCTAGGTGGGACAATGTGGTCTCGGGATCCCCAGGGTCACAGGAAGAATGGGGGTGCCTGCGTGGGCAGAATTCCCAAGCTTTGGAGCAGGACAACCGGCTACAATCAGCAAGCCTGGTGGTAGTGGGGTTTCAGCTCCATCTGCCATAAACCAGGACCCATAGCATGACTGGGCAACCACTCCCCACCAGGAGCCCCGCAAGTGACAAAAATGCAGTGATCCCCCGCTGCCCCCAGGAGGCTCAGCTCTGGTGTGATAGCAATCCAAACTGATTAAGACGGGAATCAGCAAGATTGTAAAATAAAATGAAGAAAAGTAGCCGATCCAAAAGCTTGCTTTTTGAAGTGATCGACATTGACAACACACTAGGTAGACTCATCTAAAAAGGAAAAAACATAAATCACCAATATAACAAATAAATATTGGAGTATTACGAAAGATTCCATAGACATTAAAAGGATACCATAACATTACAAACAACTTTATGCCAATGATTTCAACAAGTTAGTTGAAATATAAAAATTCCAAAAAAAAAAAATTCCCTGTAAGATCTTACAAACCGTAAAAACTCTCCCAAGAAGAAACCAATAACTCAAACAGATAGCCTTGTATCTAGTAAAGAATATTTAATTCACACAGTCCAAACCTTTCAAAAAGAAACTCCAGTACAAGGTGGTTTCATTAGTGAATCTTTCAAACATTTAAGAAAATAATTACACCAATTCCATACAGTGTCTTTCAGAAAGTATAATAAGAGGGAACATTAACCAACTTATTTTATGGGGCCAATAGTACCCTATGAAAACCATTGGATTTTATAAGAAAAAATAAAGCAAAAAAATTGTATCTTTCATGAATACGGCTGAAAAAATCTATGGGTCTTGTCAATCAGAGTGGATGCATATTTTGTGGTAACCTAATAGGCAATCCAGCTCCTCTCCTTTGTAAAGTCTGACATGTAGATGCCAACAGATTAAAGGGAGTTTAATCTTTTTTATTTGTTTGAATGCATTTTCAATCAAAATTTGAAGTTTTATTGACATGGTCAATACAAGTGCATAATTTCTAAATTTAGGTATGTGCCTATAGGATTTTGTGTGTGTTGA
The DNA here is from genome assembly GCA_002007465.1 of Ailurus styani. NCBI lineage: Eukaryota > Metazoa > Chordata > Mammalia > Carnivora > Ailuridae > Ailurus > Ailurus styani. The sequence continues at coordinate 1,839,176 of LNAC01000323.1, read as the reverse complement.
GATAGCAGAAAATGAAATAAAAAAATTTCAGTTTCTCACAATATTAATAAATACCGTAATTACTCAGAAAGCTACAAATACATCAAAAATAAAGGTCAGTTACCTCCAAATATACATACTTTTAAACTTGACTGAGTAATGGCTGGATAGATCAATACTGATCAATATTTCCTTATATGGGCATCCCCAGAAGACCAAATAAACCAAAAAGAATTATGTGGAATAGTTTGTTGTTAATATAAGTGTATACAGATGTGGATGTATGTGTACATTTTCTGTTTAATGAGTAAACTAGCCTGATTAAATTAAATATTAGAAAGAGCATTTACATATTTACGTATTTTGCTTTTTCATCTCCTGTACAATTTTTTAAGATTATAAAATAGGCTTTCTAGCTAGAAACATCGATCTGTGTTGTTTCTTGGGCAAATAGTGGTACTAATTATGGACACAGTAAACACATCAAGGTGTTGGCAGAGCCATGCTGCCTCTGAAGCTTCTTGGGAAGAATCCTTCCTGCCTCTTCAAGCTTCTGGTGGCCCTAAGTGCTCCTTGGTTTGTGAGAGCTTCATCTCAGTCTCTGTCTCTGTCTTCATATGGCCAATTCCTTTGCTTCTGTCTTTGGCTTCACATGACATTCTCTTCCCTGTGTCTCTCCTTCACTTGGAAAGACACCAGTCATATTGCATTAGGGTTCATCCTAATGACCTCATTTTAACTTAATTATATCTGCCGGGATCCAAATGCCAAATAAGGTCATATTCACAGCTACTGGGGGTTAGGATTTCAACCCTTAATGAATAATATTATTTGCCTGCAGGATCAAAGCTGACCATTCTTAATAAGTGAATCAAGAGTTTTGTGTTAATTTTCTAATAAAGGAATTTGAATTGATAGTCTTTTCCTTCTCATTCTCCTTTGCATATTTGTGCATTGTCTGAGACCTAAGCAATAGACTTAACGATAACTTTGTTGACATCAGCAAGGAGTACTTATTCATATATAGGAACAATATCTACAAACTAGCTCTCATTAGCAATATCATTTAATACTGATTTGATCTGTTAATTATTCAAATGTTCAATATCAATGCGATTTTTGTCCAAGGACTAACCATAATGCCCTCACACATATTTGTTTCATCACACTGGAAGGTTTGTAGTGACTGCCCGACGGGGTTACACATGAGGAGTGGTCATTCTGGAATCTCAATTCCTTGTTCTAACCATCATCTAAACATGAATTGAGGGGCGCCTGGCTGGCTCCGTCAGTTAACCATCTGCCTTTGGATCAGGTCATGATCCCAGGGTCCTGGGATCGAGCCCCACATTGGGCTCCTTCCTCAGCAAGGAGACTGCTCCTCCCTCTGCCTGCTTCTCCCTCTGCTTGTGCTCTCTCTCTCTCTGACAAATAAATAAATAAAATCTTTTAAAAAACCCCCACAAATTGACTTTCCGAGATTCATTATTTGGGTCCTAATTCCTTCCCCCATGCTCAAGTTGACTCTTAAAGTAAGTTTTTCTTCCTGGATATCCAGATTCCTGATTTTTTCCTTTACAAATTTATACTGCAGACCCATCCTGAGGCATTTTACTATCACTGGGCTTCACAACACTTTAGGTAACAAAGGAAACCATCCCTATGGTCCCTCTTCATGAATAATGTCTTTCGGTCTTTCCAACTTTTGCACTATTGACATTCTGGGATCAATAATTTTTTGTCATGGGGGCTGTCCTGTGCACTGCAGGGTATTTCTCGCACCCCTGGTCTCTACCGCTAGAGGCCAGATGCAACCCGACTCTTGTTGTGTTGTGACAATCAAAGCACCTTCAGACATTGCCAAATAACCTGTAAGGAGAAAAACCATCCCTTTTTGAGAACCCCTGGCCTAAATTGAATTAGGACCCCACTGAAGGGAACTGGATGGGCTCTCACTTATACAGAAATGCCAAAAATGTTGGAAATAATCTTATCGTTCTTAATGTCGTTATTCTTCCAATAAAGCATCTTTAAAAATACATGCAGTAACTGTTGGCATTATTTATTGATAATGGCAGGATAATATTGATATTATTGTGATTGATAACATGGCAATATTTATTAATTTTAAATATTTTATTTATTTAGAGAGCACATGAGCTGGGGAGGAGCAGAGGGGAGGGGGAGGAGAGAGAGAATCTAAAGCTAACTCCCCACTGAGCATGGTGCTCAATGAAGGACTCCATCCCACAATCCGGAGATCATGACCTGAAGGAAATCGAGTCAGACATTTAATGAACTGAGCTACCCAGGTGCCCCAATGGGGCATTATTTATTGATAAACACTTTATTTGGAATCATTTTGAAGGAATTCTGTTTTGTGGTGTTTTGTGATTAAAATCTGAAGTCTTTATTCTTTCACACCAGTTTGGAATTCAATTTAAGAAGCCATAGTTGTGCCCTAATTAAAATCATTTGCTTAACAGATACAAGTGAAATAAATGGGCACAGGTAAGAGGGGAATGAACTTTAATAGGGTAGAAGCTTCCAAATGTTTCAAAAAATTGTTTTGCTTTCTTTTGTTTTCTATCAGGTAGGGAAACTAATTTGGAAGGAATCAAATAATTGACCTAGTTGTGACAGCTCATTATTTATTATTTTGTTTTTATACAACAGGCATACAATTTTAGTTCTTCATATATTGATGAAAAATCTGTCATAAAATTCTGAAATACTCAGTATCAATATGTCATGCAATGGGTGTCCATATTCATTAACTAAATAAATCAATACCATTCTGAGTCATGGGGTGACTGTTTTCTACATAAATAATCAATCTTAGCAACCCAAACCTAAGAGAATCTTGCCTAATATTATGGGCCATTTACAAGGACTATACCCTGAAATTCATACTTGTGTTCATAAATATTTGTGATCATAAATATTTGACTACCCTGAAGCTCATGTCTTCTGAGTTCTATAAATAATTAAGCTAGGTAATAAAGCATTATTTTTAAAAAGGAAGTTGTAGCCCTAATAAACACAAGTAGGTATTGCTGTTAGCAGTTTCAAACAACAAACAGAAAACAGTACCAAAACTGAAGAATTACCAGAGCAATTTACAATAAAAAAAAAAAAAGATTTTTTTCCTTCTAGTTATAAAATAAATAAGACACAGAGATATAATGTATAGCACAGGGAATATAGTAAATAATGTTATACTAAATTTATCAGTGATCATTTCATTATGTATATAAATATTAAATCACCACGTTGTTCACCTGAAACTGATATAATGCTGTAAGCCAATTATTCTTCAGTAAGAAAATAATTTCAGGGAAGTAGAATATAAAAAGAAAAAACTGCAAGCCTATTTTGAAACCATAAAGATTTATTTGTGAATCTCAAGCTGGACCAAAACATCAACAAAATTATAAGCTGAAAAGCAAACAAGGTGCTCAAGCTGTTGTGCATTATCTCTGTGATATAAAAATTATTTCACCTAATCTAGGGTTTGGGTTTTTAATGAAAATTAACAGAACAGAAATAGCATATTTCTGAAGTCTCAACAAGAATCTTCTTGCTTCTATTCTGCCACACTACAGCCCCAAGAGCAGAAAATGCTACCCTTTCCATCACACTGAAATGCCAGCCCATAAGGTGCTGAGGCAGCTCACCTCTGCCGCTTAACATACCAGAGAACGGAGGGCGGGTCTAAGAGGCCTTGGCAGCGTGGGCGTAAGAAGAAAGAGAACAGCTCCCTGGTGAACTAGAGCGGATGGAAGAGTTCAATGACGGCTTTTTAAAAATTAAAGAAGAGCGCTCAGGGATATTAAAACGCATCAGAAAAAAAAAAAAAAAAACCTGCATCAGAAAACGCATGTTTTGGGGGATTTTAAAAAAAATCTGATTACTGAAATAAAGAGTCAGGTACTAAATTGAATGTTGTGGAGATCTACTAGGTCAAGTAGGAAAATTATTTCAAATCATAGAAAAATATATGAAAACATAGAAATCACGAAGGCAAAGCTTGGAGACTTTAAGGAGAGATTCATAAGACTTTGAAAAGATGTAATGGGTAGAAGATATCCAATTAAACAAATAATAGAAGAAAATTTCACTCAGAGGAGGAATTATGGCTGGAAATTGAGAGGGATCATTGAGTTCCAGATAGGATTGGTGAGAAAAGACAAATACCCAAGTGTAGACTTGGTCCCAAATCTCCAAGCTTCAGGATAAACAAGAATCCTTGTTAATGTATACAGATATAAAAAAATAAGTTCTTGTACTCTTATCTTTATGTTTTGCACAATGCTTTCTACTCCTTTAAATGAAATCAATGAATTTCATCATTTAATAAAAATGCATAATGTTTTAATACAAATCAACATAATATTTCAACACCGGAGTAGCATGGTGGAAACGGCAAGAACTTTGGAGTTTGACAGATACGACGTTTTTAATCTTATGGCCTCCAGAAAATGACTTATCTTACTGGAGCCTCAGTTTTTCTGTAAAGTGGGAATATTTATGTTGCAGACGTGCATTAGGCATTAAGTGACTGGCTAATCTCATAAGCACTTATCAAGCCCTACTCTATGGGCATCCACATGCTACGCCCAGGGCATACGGCTGTGAACACACACATACAACCTCCTTCTCAAGAAGCTTACAGATATAGACTATCGCGGAATAGACAGATGCTACATGGGAACTTTATTGTTTGTCACTTATTTTAGTTGCGGTAACTCTTCCAGGGAGAAGCACAGGCTGCGCTGTGCTGGCAGGCCACGGGTGGGGATGAAGACGCAGCTGGTGGTGGGGTCCATGCAGACTTCCTTCACATCAGTCAAGGTGGGCTCCCAAGGGTATGGGGCTGCAGATGCAGTTCTTTGATACAATGAGGAGAAAACAAAGGGGAAGGTGGAAAACCATGGAGCCTACTGGGTAGAGGGAAAGGCATGGATGCGGGGAGATGGTGTGGAGGCATTGGGTAGTTTTCAGGAATTGGCAGAAAACTCATGTAGATAAGATAAACTCATGTAGATAACTCGTGTAGATAAACTCGTGTAGATAGCCCATGAGCCAAATCCTGCTGCCCCCTGTTTCTGGACAGCTGGTGAGCTAAGAACCATTTTTACACTGTTAAGTGGTTAAACATGTTTAGATCCTATGTCGTTTTCTTACCACAATAACACAAAATAAAAGTTTAAAAAGTTAGTATTTTGCGATGCATGAAAACATTGTGAAATTCAAATTTCACTTTCCGTAAAGTTTTATTAGAACACGGCTGTCCACTTACTTCCCATCTGTGGCTGCTTCTGCGTTGGGATCCTAGCTGTGAGTGGTTGCACTGGAGAGGATCAATGGCCTACAAAGCCTAAAGTATGTACTGTCTGCATCTTTGCAGGAAACCTTTGCCAACCTCTGAAACAGAAAAATCACAAAAATTCCGTGAAGAGTCGAACAGTGAAAACCTGATGAGGAGGGCAGGACACAAATCACAGGTGGTATTTAACAAATAGTAGGCTGTTGATAAATGATTGTTATTATGATGTTTTAGAAACCTAACCACAATTTCTATCACTGCATCTACAGGAAAATGCATTTAAATATTCTAGCCAACCAACTTTAATATCAACGTTTGGATCATAACCAATTCTCTTTCTGAAAGTTCAAGAATTCTTTTATTTAAAAAATAGCTCTGATTTATATACAAACTCTGGTTTATAAACAAGTTTATAAAAAATGATGAACATCTCTTTGTGGTCCTGGTTGTACCTAGAGGATAATTAGCTGCCCAGTGGTAAAGAGAGATAGTGTTATTAGCCACTGTTGGCAGAGCAATTTTTCTGCTTTGAAAGTAAAGTCAATTGTAGTGCTATGTTATGAGATTATGAGCCAAAAAAAATATTTGATTGAGCCAAATGGGCCACTCTATTCCAGGTTACTCAAATCAGAAGGGACACATCTTGGAGAGATTATAAAGCAAATTAGTGAAGAGGATATTTTCAAAGTAGGGAACGCAGTGATCCCTATTAAGTTCTAGGAGTTGGGCAGGTTTTTGTACAAACACTGCTTTGGAATTTCAATCAACTGTTAGTTATCCATGCGAATGGGGAAGAGAGGTAGTAGAGCCATCGCAAAAGCATGAATAATGCCAAATCGTTTTTGTCTGGCTCTGTTATGCACTCTATGTGTTTTTGGGAACTGGCTCACCTTAGCAATTACATTAGATTAATATTAAATATTATATTGCCTAGGCACTAACAGATGATGGTGGGGAGAAGTCATTCAGAAACAGCTTGAGAGAAGCTGCACTTGAATTTAAAAACACGCTATTCTAGCAAAGTGGATAATTCCTGGGAGTGTTTAAACAGAATATTGACATCTGTCAGTATTTGCCACATGGAGAGGCCACAAGCTTGGCTAGTCTCCCGAGTCCTTTGGAGATTCCTTTTGCTGAGACCTACAAAATTTCGTGTGACCTAAATCTCCTCATGACAACTCCATGTCCTAATTCCCGACTCGTCCTGATTCTCATGTCTTTTGAGAACATTTATGCATCAAGAGCTGATGGGGGAACTTTCTTGACAGTAGAGACTAAGTAATGGGACATTAAAAAAAAAGATTAAAACAAAAAACAAAAAATCCGGTCCGTTGAGTTGGCTTTGATGGAGTAACATCCAGCTGTATTCTCCCCTGAAAGGACCAGATAACCAGAAAATGGAAACCCAACAATCTGGCTTATGTAATAAGCCCAAACAAGTTCCTGTAAGTGAGATAATTAATGGACTGCAACCAGAGAGAAACAACAGACTATTCAAAAAAAGGGAAGCGTGGGAGAAATGCTCTCCAAGTAGCCACATGTGATCCATGTCTCCCGTGTCACTCTTTTTGGGTAATCCCCCCCACCCTTAATTCAGATATTCTTTCTTACTCTTGCCAGTGAAAAATCCCGTCCTCGATCAACGTTTCTCCATGTTTTTACCCAAGATGCTAGGAGGGCCAAAAGAAAGAAAATGTACAGAGAGGCTGTTTGATGCTGCCATTACAAATACAGAATGTCTACCAATGACAACAAACGCTTGTGCTATGATAACTTTTCTTTCTCTCTCCTGTGCTCTTCAGTGTTATTTCAAGCAGTCTTTTCCTTCTCAGATCATTGACTTCTTATTACCCACTTAATTCAAGCAAATGACCTCACCGTCCCCTTCTCAAAGAAAAGGCAAGCCGTCACAGGACACATTTTCACTTTCTGTCCGTAGTGATGACTACCCACTTGTACCCAAATATGCACACACACACACACACACACACTCTCATACTCACACTCACATGCACTCACATGTGCCGCACACATGAATTCTTCCTCGGCTTGCCATGGGCAGCATGTCTTTCCCCGCGTCGAGTGACCCCTTCTGCCTCAGGACACTGTCCCCTCCTGATGTCTTCAGGGACTTTTTTCTCTTGATTTTTCCCTTATATCTTTGGCTTGTTTTCCTCTATTGGATTCTTCTAAGCACTACTTAAACATTCTTCATCCTCCATCTTAAAATAAACCCTTGACCCCGCTACCTACAGCTGAATCTCTTTCCTCCACTTCACCTAACTTTCTCAAAGACTTGTTTATACTTGCTATCTCTAGCTCTTCCTCTTCCTGCGCTGCTCTGGCCCCTGAAATCCACCCTCTACCCTTTTGCTTCGATATAAGGCCTCTTATTGAGATCGCCATGACTTCCTTGTCAATAAATCCGTGGACACTTCTAGCTTAATCTTTCTTGACCTTTCTGCAGGTCTTGGTCACTCCCTGCTTCTTGAAATATTTCCGCTCATCACTTCCATGCTGCAGACTCTTCTGATTTCTCCCCTTCCTCTTTCAGCCAGTCCTCTTTGGCCTTTATTCCTGCTTCTTTCATCCTTCCGGACCGTCTCCAGTTTCTGTCCTAACCCCTCCCCCTTGTTACAATGCCCCTTGATGAGCTTGTCCTCTTCATGACAGTTATAAGCTGTCAACTTTTCAGCGTTCGATCCGGGCTGGGTTACTGTTGTGCTTCATGGTCCCAACAAAATCCCAGCAAACCCCAACAGAAGCTGTCCATTGAGATATCCTTTTGGCATCTCAAGCTCAAAATATCCAAAATCGAATGGTCCTCAGACTTCTGCTTCTACCCTGATGGATGGTTCCAACACCCAGTTAAATTACCCAGAATGTTGAGACTCCTCACTGACCATCCTTCTTCAAACAAACCTAAAGTCCTGTTGATTCTATCTCCTAAATGTCTCTCTTACATGTTCATTGTTTCTCATTTGAACAATCCATCCCTCAGGCTGATGCTAACTCTTGTAGGGAATTGCGGGAAGAGTTTTCTAAAGGATCTTTGTGCTCCAGTCTTGATTGTCCTCAGTCCCTTATCCACAGTGGCAGCATAACTTTCTTAAAAGACACAAATCTGATTATCCTTTCCTTTTGTACAACATTATTGTTATGTTTTTCGGTCACACATTCACAGAAATCATCCTTACATGGCTAACGAGGATCTTACCGAATCCTTTTACTTGTCAACATGTAATCTTCTTTCCATCGACCAATGTCCTCTTTTTCTTGTTTATGAGTGCATTTCATTGAAATCACAGGATTAAGCAATCATTCCAATTAGAAAAACCATCACACAGGATTTTCCAAACACAACCATGTTTTGGTCCCTGGCTTTCCCAATTACTGGATGTGACCTCAGGCAAGTTATTTAACCTATTTATGCCTTAGTTTCCTCACCTATAAAATGGAGATGCTGGTAATAATCATTCCTAGCTCACAGTACTATTTTAAGGACTGAATGGGTAATTCAGGCAAAGTGGTTTAAAAAGAGCTTGGCATATACTGAGTGCTCTGAAGGTGTGGTCCATATTTTATTACAATTATTTTCTTGCAACAGCTCAGACTCCCTTGATGTTTCTCCTAAGACCTTTACTGGGAAAACTCTAACACAGGAAAAATACAAATGTACACAATCCGTGACTTGCCCCATATAGAAAATAGTCCTGGGTCTTTCCAGCACACAAGTAGACTGATTATATTAGCCCTTGGCTCCAGTGGGCTTGCAACACTGTCCAACAAAATGCCAGGTTTCCTGGTCATAATGCAAGATTTTTTGATAACTTTTCTCAATTCTCGAACCTCCTATAACCTCCTTCCCACAAATCCCCATTTTCAGCTGATGACCTTGCCTCCTGTTCAATCAGGAGACCAGAAAACTTCATGCTGAAACCCTGTGACCATCTCACCTCAAATCTAAACCCTTACCTGAGTCACCTCCTACCTCTCTCTGTCCTTCCAAAGGAAGGGGCGAGACTTCTCTCATCAAAGAATAATACACACCATTCAGGGTCCCGCCCCCTTATACCTGCCCAGAGATGCTGCTTCCTTAGCTATCTGTCCCTTCTGCCTCTAGATTCTGGATACCCCACACCCCCACGCACGTATTCTTGTCTACCTGTCCTTCCACAACTGCGGCCCGAGTCCCTGCTGGGCTGAAAGCCAACCTTCTCGACACTTCCTGCTTCTTCTCATTCCCCTACTCCCATCTGAACTCTGAACAGGTGCAAGTTTTAGAATTACTTCAATTTATTTTGCTCACATTTCTTTTTTATGTTCACTCAGAGGTGACATATGATTAGAAAAATCTATGTCTGAATATGTCTGGAACAATATCTGCTGATAAGTATAAAGAGAGATTCTAATTAAAGGACAGCTTTGGGTTATAGTTTAATTAGCCACATTTTTCCCCAGTGGAACATATAATATCAGTGTGTCCTATAATCAGTGCATCTGAGTTGTGATGGGAAACAGCACAGATGCACAGACACCTCCACTGACCGCCAGGAGTACCGTGGTCCTCTCCCCCACCTGAATGCGCTTCTTTTCCCCTCCAGGTGCTTGTCCCAGTGCTAAATTTGTCTGTCTCTTTATCTGCTGTGTAACCATCTTGGCAACCGGGGTCTTTGAAGGCAAAGCCGCACCTGTTTGGTTCACGCAGTATCCATTCTGCCAACAGAGTGTCTGGTTCATGATGGGCTTTCACTACATATTTGTGGGTTTACTGAATCAGTGGATGGAAACCTCCTTTGGGAAGCTCACTGCACGTCAGTAACAGAATGTTAGTTGCTATAGGCTACAACGAAGTAAAAGACCGCCGACTTTGATTTTCACCCTAGACTTCAGTCCTTAAGTACTAAAACAAACTTGCTGTAAAACACTTTAACATGAGAACACTCTAGGGCTTTATAAAATGAGACATATAAAAGGCCATTGGTTTTTATTTAGCAGTACAATTAGGATAAAGCTTTAAGATTTGATCGCTGCATTACTCAGGTAAACCTTATTAATGAAACGACCCAAATGAACAGTCAGGAATATCCTGCAAGCATGGTTGAAGACCCTAAAAATGGGACTTTTCCAGAAGACAGAAGAGAAGACAAACATAAACAAAACCCTGGAAATTTCTTGCACAAATCCAAAGCAAATATTCCCCATCTGGGTTTCCCTTTGTGCAACCACGGATATAAACCAGAGTACAGCAATCATTCCATAATCTCTCAAGTTCTTAAGCAAAGGATAAATGCAATTTTCTCTTCTGGATACAAAAATAAAAAAGTAAACGTTGATTTGGAGCAGGTGTCAATGCTTAAGTGGATCATAAATCATAATTAAATATAAATGATGCCTTATCTCATCTTTTGATCTAAGTTTTTCTTTTTAAAGATAAAGTGAAATGATGGAAATTCCTCTTGGAACACTGAAAAATATAAAGAAAAAGAAAACCTATATTTTTAAAAATGAAGGAAAAAAAGAAAGAAATTCCTAGACGAGTTACCTTTCTTTGGAGATGTGGATTTGTCCCTTTGGTTCTGGATGGAGATCAGTGTTATTCCAAGAGACATTGTCATTTGTGTACACATGTTTGGGAACTGTCTTTCGCTGCTACTGTAGGATGCAAAAACATAAGTGAATCACAAAAGCTATTAGAGGTCTACAACTTGCCTTTGAAAAATCAGTTATGAGCTGCCACAATAGACCTAAGAAGTTGAACAAATAAAATATAATAATTTGCTTCCTCCTGGGTATAATGTGAGACTAAATGAGAAAAAATGTATTAAGTGCTCTTTGAAAATGTCTCAATGCATGATATTAACAATCGTCATTATTTTTCCTGCATTTTCTGGCTCATTAATTTATATCCAGAATTCAAAATATACATGCACCTTTTTTAATTTTAGAAAGCCACATGAAATAATAATTTTAAAATAGATTATATGTAAATTCATAAAGGAGAATGTTTCTAGTGTGCAAATGATTTTTAAAATTTGGTTACTTGATGAAATCCTTTTTAGAAATGTTAGGCCAGATATTACCAGGAGAGGGCAGTCATGCTTCATACTTTCACATTCTGCTCGCTCTTAGCTGGAGCAGGAATAGTCATTTCAATTTTTCATTGCAAATCAAAGCATAATTATAAGTTAATGTCCTATTCTGCCACCAGCCTCAAAGGTCATCAGAGTATGTTCTATAAATGAAAAGAAATTGTTAGTTCTAATTACATGTAAAATTAGTATTGTATGCTCTGGAACTGCTTGTTTCTTCTCGGTTTTACTCTTCATCTTGAAATGGAATATCGTTGGAGAGACAAAGAGTAGCTACCAATATCCTTCATGGATCAAATTCTATGCATTGTAGTTTAATCCAAATATTCGATTTGTTATCTCTAAAGCTTAGATCACTTCACATGAAATTACTGTGTTTTTGTATCCTCCGAATTCCTCAGCAAGGACACTTGCATTTACTTGAGTGAAATGAAACCAAACAAAGCAGTAAATGTAGTTTTTCTGTAAACCAGATACTTTTTGTACAGTTTCATGTATTCAGGAAAACTAAAGATGGTGGATTTGGCTTGGGTTCTGACCTGGCTCAGTGGGCGAATGTGGCCGTGTGTGCGTTTGAATCACGACTCGTTCCTGAGTCTTGGAAATGGCGTGTGGTTAATCTGAACATAAGATGTATCAGCAAGAGAAGGAATAACATTCTCAGTGCCCCTGAAAAGCGGGGGAGCCCAAGGCAAAATTCTCCAGTAAGCAACTATCTGGGGCACTGTCATCTCTTTGAGCACCAACACACCCAAATTCAAGTCAAACTCAGCAGAAGCAAGAGCAATGGATGGGAACTAGAAGGACGCAGATTTCAGACAGAGCTTTGAAACAGTCAGGGCCAGGGAATGAGAGAATGACCTAGTGATTAAGGACCGAAGTGGCTAATGAGGTTCAAGCAGGACATCTTGAAGTCGGTCTACAAATTTAGAATGCTATAAAGGCAAGACGTATTTGTCGAACACCTACCATGTGCAAGTCCCCCCTCCATGAGCCCCAGGGCCTTTATCACGCCCCAAATTCTGTTTTTGTGTCCTTCTAGAGCTAATGCTTCAGGAAATACTCAATGGATTTCCCTTTCAACTTGAGTTGGCCCACAGATCTGAATACCCTGCTGGGTTCTGAATCTCACGAATAGGTACAATCTCTGATGAAAGAAAGTGTATAATTGGTGCATCTTTGCTCCACTTTCTCAGGTGACTACAGGTGAGTAGTCACACAGTCAAAATGTGCCCTCAAAATACCCCACCCCTTCCCAAATGTCCTTTCCCCAAAATGTGCACATTGGCCTTCCGAGGATATACAAGCGTTCACTGTGAGCTAGAAAAGCCAGACTTTGTCCATTGCACCTGCCTCTTGTTGGGGCACAGGAGTTGAGCTGCTCTTCACAACTCTTCTGCCCCCTCTTAACCCCTGCACAGGCTTTGTCATCCGAGTGACTTCTTCTTGTCCATCAGTGCCCAGAAACATGTTTGTCAACATGACATTTTGGAGGACCATTTATCCTAACTATGAATGTGAGTTTTTTTCCCCTCAGCATTGCAGATCATCCCTGGGGTGGGATGGGGGAAGGTGCTACCTTACCTCCACCCATCTCACTGAGTCATGTAGCTAATTCTTTCTTCTCAGAGGGCTAGGGTCACGCACGCATAGGATGGAGAGAATTGTCTGTGTCAGAACGAAAGGGCATTGCACGGCTCACCCAGCATATTGTTACGAGAAATGCCTGGTTAATGCTTAATTTTGTAAAGAGAGAAAAGAAAGACAGTTTTCTTATTAACCAGGCTTAAGCAAATTCCAATATACTTTGAAGTATTAATAAATGACTGATACTAAGGTGCATTAATTTGTAGACAATTATGCTACTTATTTTCTCTCATCTTCTAAATGCAATATTAACCAGTGTTTAGACTTTAGCTCCAGATGATGAATCAGGACTATAGTTTCCCAGAGAACTGATTGAATGTTTTTTGAGCTGACTCATGTGTATTTTGGAAGTGTCCCCACCAT
>LNAC01000323.1:1736302-1825478 GCA_002007465.1 Ailurus styani | reverse complement strand
CCCCCCCCCCGCCTGCTTCTCTGCCTCCTTGTGATCTCTCTCCCTCTGTGAAATAAATAAATAAAATCTTTAAAAAAAAAAATTAAATCAGGAGCGTAGATGGTCTTACTGGGAGCATTTCCAGTCTTGCCAATAAAATTAAAATGTCATTTACGTACACCCCTCTGCACACTTTCAGATTTTCCAGTAAGTTGGCTCCCATACTACTGGCCTCTACAAGTTATTTCACGGGGCTTTCTCAGAACAGAATGGCTGCGCCGGGGCGTGCTGCTTTGGCTGGCCTCACTGCCTCGCACGCTCCCTCCTAAACCTTCAGCCACACGCCATCGAGTCAAGATTTATGTTAACTAAAATGTATTGTCCATTATTCGCCACTCTGGTAAGCATTTGTGTGGATTGCTTCTCCAAGTAAGCAGTACTGTTCTCTCCAGTATAAAAGTCTGAAGATTTGAGACGAAGAGATGGTGAACAGCTGCTCAGTGGCAGGTGTTAGATTTGAGCCCAGAGCCTTCACGCCGGAACTTTGGCTAAGCTTTTTGCTCGGGCACTAGAAATGCAAAACATCCAAGAAATCTCCTCTTATGTAGAAAAAGTTAAAAGATGACATATAAACAAAGAAAAGGATTATAATATGATTGGTTTCAAAATGCTGTTATTTACTGAGTGTTACGGGAGGGGGTTTGCTGACATTAAGGTCATATTGCGTGCCACCTACCATTCCGGGCACCTTGCAGATGTTATGTCGCTTAAGGATCAAGTCAAGTTTCTAAGGAAGCGGTTATTGGCCCATCTAGAAGCGCAGAGGAGCAGAGAGCCTCGGGAGCGGCAGCTGGGAAGGGGCAGGGAACAGACTGGAGGCCTCTCGCTTAACGGAACGGACAGTGGATGTGTCCTCCACACGGCAAAGTTGGCCATGGGCTCATCAAGCACCAGGACTTTCTCCAGGTGCATACACGGCCAGACCCATTTCCTAGCCTTCCTCGAGGGAAGCGGCTCTGTGACGGATTTCTGGCCGGTGGAATGTGAGTGTGAGTGATACTCACCATGTCTGGGCTTGGTCACCTGCCCCTTGTCCCCCATCTCCCCTGCCAGGAGGAAGCAGAGCGTCCCACGCGGACTCTAAGCCGCAGGGCACAGTGGAGCCACCCTGTGGAAGGAGCCTCCGTCTCTGATCCACGGCGGGAGGGACAAATCACCCGCACGGGACTCAGCCGCTGGGGGTCATTGCCTGTTACAGCCACGAGCTTCCTGCGCATGTTGGTGGTTGGTGTGGTTTTAGAGAGGGAGACAGTATGTGTTTTGAAGCTGGATCTCAAGTGTCTGCTATTTGGCAAGAACTGATACTTGTGACAAATGACGGGGTAAAAATCATGAAAGTTCTGATGCTCTTCCAATTTAAGTAACAAACATTAGTTTATACCATTTTGGGACCCCTCGCCAATTCTCGTTGAAACAATTTTTAACCGGCCCAATAAAAACCTATAAATCGACCAAAGAGGACCTTTAATATTCTTGTAGAACACCCGCGCTCAAATTTACTGTGTGCAATAAGCCCCTGGGACAAACTCAGATTCTAACTCACAAGGTTTGAGACCCGACCGTTTTTACTTGGAACACTCATCCAATCAATTCTGACACAGACGGTTAGGAACTAACCCTATTTTGGAAAAAAGCTGCCTAAGATCTAATCTGTGGATGGAGTCGAGCCTTCTGAGACTAAATATGAGAGTAAAAATAGCACCATTCAGCCTTCTCTAAGGACTGCACAGGCCGAATCTCTGGGAATGAGGTGAGCGCAGCCCTGGGGCTGGGGGGGGGCGTGGAGGGGGGTGGTCCCCGCGCGAGTGTTGCAAGCAGTGCCCGGACTCACCTTCCTTCACCTAGAGCAGCTGCTTCTTAAGCCGCAGGGCATCACTCCAGTCCCGATAACTGGAGAGGTTAGCAAGGAGGACCCATCGGTTTTTCCAGGCCATATATTCCCATTATCTATTGTACGGATCAGCATGGCATAAATAATTTAAATGTGCTGCATGTAAAATATGTATTAGCATCTATTTCTGAAATCGAGATGCTGTGATGAGAGCTGGTATTTGGAATAAATGGGAATTACCTCTGGATGTTGGTCACTGCAAACTGACCACCGGAAAACATAAAATACAAACGGATGGGTTTGCTCTTGCTCATTCACGAACTTACTTGGATGAAGATGATGGCGCGTCTTCCTGACCAGCTCACCATTGTGCATCCCTCTCCTCTCCCTGCTCTAACGTGACAGGATGGAGCAGGTTCCATCACGTTCCATCTCGGCTCAATCCCTTGCTGCCACGAGAAGTGGAAAATGCAATTACATGCACTTCTGAAAGCTGCCCCCAGAGGGCTGTTGACAATATCGGCTGCATTAAACAGGCAGAGCAGGGCGGTGCAGCCGCTCTCTTTGCATCTGGTGGCTTTGCCGAGCTTTGGGAAACCCGTTTGTAAATTAAAACATTCAATCAGCTGGTCTAGGAATAAATCCCAGTTTGTGATAAAGGAATATAGTTTAAATAAACACTCTTGTGAGCTTTGTGTGGAGTCGGGTGTCAGGGTGGGAGGGCTGGCTGAATTTGAGCTCCATGGGGGCTCAATTTGGGCTCCATTTTGCTCAGAAAATGTCAGTGGAATTTAAATGTTAACAGACCCGAAAAGGGCCTTAAAAATAGGATTTTAAACCAGGCAGGACTTTTCCTCACTCACCTTAAACGTCAATCCATTATTTGGTTAAGCAGAAGCATCATGGAAGTCACCCATTTCTTGAGGTCTAGAATATTGCTTTCCTGTCAGCCCATGTGTTCCACTGGCTTCTCTCACAGGGAAGAGGGCTAAGTAACAGGTGAGTCGGAGCCAACAGAAGATGAAAAATGTCCTTGGCTCCACCTAGTGCCTGGTGGGTGGCCATAGCCTGGACATGTAGACTCTTGGTGATGCCATTTGCCTGTTTAAACAGAAGACATCCATGGCTGAGGTGATCACACTTTCTACGCACGGCATCCTTGCTCTGTCTTTCAGGGGCTGGGGACGACATGGGGTGGCCATGCTTAGCAAACATTTCCTCCGCATATTTCCTCAAATGGTGGTCAGTTTCTACCCTACCGCTTCCTCCTCGGTATCCCTTTTCCCTCTCAGAAATGCTGCTTTCCCTTTCCCTTGGTTAATGCTCATATCCGCAGGCATTCCCCACGCATGGGCTGGGTCTGTGCTGGGGACGACTAAGTGGGCGCTCTGGCCTCGGGGGTCCTTCACTGCCTTCTGCATCCTTTCTTCTCTGTCTTTCATTTTCATGGCAAAATGTTTGCATTTTACCGCAGAAAAATGAAGAGCTGGTCTCTGCTGTCCCCTGCTTCCCCCAACGCAGGCCGTTTAGGAGCACGGACGTTCTGTCCCCTGTCTGTATTTGTCCTTTGTCGCTCCATCCCTGTCTTCCAGTGCCCCCTCTCCGTCTCCGTCCCCCTATCTTCCATGCATTGCTCTCCTCCCGTAAGGTGGGAAGTGAATCCAAGAAGACTTGCTATTCTCTTCAGTAGCAGCGACAAACGTGTTGAGAGGCTGGTATGAGTCAAGCACAGAGCTAAGTGCGCGGGACCAAAAGAGGCATCACAGAAGGCACCAGTCCCGGTGTCCCCAGAACCTTTCATCAGGGAGCACTCTCAGCTTCAGCAGTAACACTTACTCCCACTGATCCACAAGCCCAAAGTGACCATGAGGCTGGTGCGTCCGTCTTCTCTCACCACGTGCCCATGGGTGTCACTGTCCCATGAGAACGAGAAACTCCGGTGCTCCTGTCGTCAGAGCACCCTCCTCCCTCCAGCACACCAGACCAGCCTCTATAACTACTTTCAGCTCAGCTCTCTTTTCCCCGGTTGGGTTTAAGGTCTTAGCATGATTCTAAGCCCCAGGAGCTGGTGTCCTGTCATCATACCTCTATCTTATCAGCTCCATCTTCTATGCTCGACCTCAAACTTTATCCTGAGTCCAGGTGCCAGGGGCCCCTCCTGTGTCCCACCTGACCCCAGCATTCTGCACATGCACGCCTGCCAACGTGCTTCTCAACCAAGATGGAAACTGTGAGCACAGAGACACTTACCAGAAGGAAACTGGAGCAGACTTCTGGTCACCCTTCTCAAGGGCAGTCAGCTTTACTCTTCCCCGCACACAGCCCTCCAGGCCGGGCTTCTTTCCCCTGACTCCTGGTTTGGGTTCCAGATTTCAGTGTGTCCCACAACTCCTTCCACCCCACTCAGGACTCCATGAAGAAGTAGGCTCCTAATACAGTTAGACAGACTTATATTTGGCAGAACATAAGTAACAAGTGAGTTATGTTTATAGTATTGCTATGAACAAGAAATTTCACAACAGGGGAAGCAGGAACTGTGAGAAAGTAGGAAACTTGCAGTAGATTCATAGAAGCAAGGGTTTGGAGGGGACCTAACAGTGAATACAAAGTCGAGAGAGGGACATAGTATGTAGGAACAAGGACTAAGATTAACGTCTAAAGGTGAGAAATGGAAACCTATAGGTTTCATTTAGGCTGTAATAACAAATCGTCAGAGACTTCACTGAAGTCAGACCAGGGTATATACCAGCTAAGTAGTGAAAGGAAATTTCCACTGACAGCCAAGAGAATTGGATTAAAATCTCAGTTCTGCCTTGGCCAGGATGTATAGTTTTAGACAAGTTATTTATCCCCCGCTGACCTTATTTATTCATGTTTTAGATACTAAGGCATGTGTAGATGTGATCAGTAATGATTTTGTGATGAAGCATTAGGTAATAATGTGACTCTGACATATTCTGAGAGACTCTGCAAGAATTCTGAAGGAAAGATGATTTTATGGAGTTAGAAAAATCAATAAGGAGTACATCACGTGATGAACAAGGGGGCAAAAATGTAACAGTAGGGAAATTAACCAAAGGACCTTCATAATTATGAGGTGGACTAGTGTGGTGAGTATAAGAAAACAGAACAGAATGAGAGACTTTAAAAAGAAGGAAATTTACAGAATGTTTTGTATTTAGAAATGGAAGAGGGGAAAAGGAAAAGATGTAATGACATAGAGTTTTTTTTGTTGTTTTTTTTTTTAAGATTTTATTTATTTATTTCACAGCGGGAGAGAGATCACAAGGAGGCAGAGAGGCAGGCAGAGAGAGAGAGGGGGGGGAAGCAGGCTCCCTGCCAAGCAGAGAGCCCGATGCGGGCCTCGATCCCAGGACCCTGAGATCATGACCTGGGCCGAAAGCAGAGGCTTTAACCCACTGAGCCACCCAGGCGCCCTGACATAGAGTTTTTAACTGAGTTACAGCACGAATGATAGGGCTATCACTCAAAATTAAGAAATTTGGAATAAGGATGACAAACATTTTTCATAAAAGGCCAGATAGTAAAAATTTTCTGTGGCCATAGCGTCTCTGTCAGCGCTGCTTAATTCTGCTGTTACAGCACAATGGTAGCTGTAGATAACATGTAAAAAAAATGGTCACGGCTGTGTTCCAACAAAACTTTATTTATAAAAACAGACAGTGGGCCAGATTTGGCCCATGAATGGTAATTTTCTGATCCCAATGCTAGATGAGTTGACATTTGAAAAGTTGATTTTTGAGAAATCACAAACTTAGATGCTTACAATGTCTAACAGGTATCACAAATGTGTGAATCAGCTCAATGTAAGTAATAAAGAATGGTGGAGTCTGCAGCCAAATGAAAAGTATACATTACATGGGATGAAATTTAAATTCAAAACATTACAAATAAATGTTGTATTAGCTAGTCAAAACAAGTGGCAGACGTGGGAAGAGCGCATCCGGGCAGAGAACCTGAAGTGGCTAAGTCACAGGTTGATATTATGGAGTTACCTATAGAAATTTGATGATGGGTTCTGTGAGTTTGACTTGTCTTGGGATAAATTAGAAAGAAATAATGAATTTCAGTGTGAAGTCCCAGAACACACCCACTTTAGAGAACAGAAGAATGTGGAAGTCACAAAAGGTGAGACCCAAGAAACAAGAGGATGAGAGAGGAGAAAACATTTCCTGAGGAGCTGAAGCCTGAGGAGTGTGAAGAAGCAGCAGTCAGGTCAATAGGATGCTTTGCTCTTCAGGAGTCCCAGAGAACACAAACTGATAGGAGACTCATTCGCTGGGAGCGTGAAGGGCGTTGATGTCCTTGGAGAGGTTGTCTCAGTGGAGAAATGTGAGTGGAAACTTTAGGATTTTAGGTTACATTGTGAGGATTAGACATGGCTAGGAGAACAACACTATAGATGGAGCATTTGATGGAGGAACAGACAGGTCTGAGTTCAACCCTCTGCTCAGGTTCTTCTTAGCTACTGACTTGTAACTTAATCTTGTAGTTAATTAAATCTTTCTGAGATTCAGTTCTGTTATCTTTAAAATGAGGAAATTAATACCCCCTTCAGGATTGTGACACAAGTGGAAATGAGGCAGATTCACACACACTATATTAGGGTGCCTGGCACATAGCAGATTCTCTACATTTGTCTCTCTCTCTCTCCCCTCACCTCCCAATCCTCCTGGAATGAGGATCTTAGTTTTAAAAAGTACGGTGGTCAACACTCAGTTATATTGTGGCCTAAATCAACCGCAAGTTCTGGTCCATGTGACAAACTAAAGGGTCAAGTTGAAACCATGAGATAGTACATTTCTTCATGTGTGAGAACATACCAGCAAGAACCAGAGCTTGCTTGTATGGCTGCTCAACTAGTTGTGATCCAGTGCAATGTAGGTTTTTTTTTTTTTCCACTCTATGTGCTTTTATGCTAAAGGAGAAGACAGCAAGAATTTTTTTTAAATGTTAAATAATTTTCTTTACTATCTTTTAAAAGAAAAGGACTTTTATTTCAAAATGAATAACAGATAAGGAAAAAAGGATTCTACCCTATGATTAAGTCAATATAAACGTAAGGCCATTGTGAACTCTTTTTTCCTAATTGTCAAGCACATGAATTAAAGTTTTAAAGTCTCAGAAAATTCATGGTTAACATTATTTCAATTGCTCTAAGAGCATATCATCCTACAGACTAAATTTTTAGAGATTTTTTTAATAAGAATATTTTGGATTCCATATTTAACATATAATTGACTCTTATACAACACAGGTTTGAACTGCACGGGTCCACTTACATGTGAACTTTTTACAGTTCATACTACAAATGTATTTTCTCTTTTTAATGATTTTCTTAGTAACACTTTCTTTTCTCTACCTTACTTTATTATATGATAGTATAAAATAGATATAACATAAAATATCTCAAGTGTTAATCCACTGTATATATTATGGTAAGGCTTCTGGTTAATAGCAGGGTACTAGTAGTTAAGTGTTTCGGGAGTCAAAGTTTTATATGGGTTTTTGACTGTGTGAGGGTTGGACAACACTAACCCCCACATTATTCAAGGGTCAACTATAATTTGTAATGAAATTAATGAATTTTGTAAACATCATACAAAGGCCTGGCACACTTCTGATGTTATTAGCCTAATTTAAATAACACTTTACAGTGATTTTGTTTAGTACTTTATTAAATGTCAATCCCCAAACTTTTAAGATGAACTTTATAATACCTATATTTAAGGTGAGGAAATTGATCCTACAAAGGTTAATTAATTATCATGAAAGGTCTCAACTTTTTTTCTACCTGGTCTCTAATGTTTCTCCTTGCATGAGAGAAATATTTACTTCTCCAGAGATCTCTGTAAAGCCTGAAAACCACTGTGAAGACTCTGGTTTGTATCTTCATCCTCACTTGAGGCAGATCAAGATCCTAGAATAATTATCTATCATCCCAAGAGTGAGAGGCTAGGATGGTTGGAAAATATGAATAAGCCAAGCAGAGTTAGGGGGCAAGGCTGGAGAACCAAGATGCAATGTGGGTGACCAGCAGTCCAAACCACAATTTCCCAAGTTATGGCACAAAATGAATTTCAATCTGCATTTCTCCCTATGTATGATCTGTCAGATGGACACCTAAGAGGACTCTTAAGCAATAAGACTTGTAGGAGACTTAATACCTTTGCAACAGAGAAGTGGAGAGAGCTAGTGAGGATGAACCTTCAAGAAAGCTGACTGTAAAGGCAAAGAGTATACAATGAGGAAAAAAGGGACAAGGGACTGAATGCATTCTTTCATTCGTTGACCAGATAATTGTCATCTGCTTGGTAGTAGATGAATGCGAGGCATGGAGAAGACAGTGATGCACAAGACACAGTCAGTCCTCTCCAGGATATTTCCTCCAGACACAACCTTGGGATTTGAAGCAGTGAGTGGCTAAGGAGATGGGCAAAAGTCCAGTCCCTGAGGAGAGGGCTGGTCAGCCAAACCAAGTCAGCTGGAATCTGGGGCAGAATTCCATTCTCAGAAGGGAATAATGGTACAAGACAGGAAACCAAGACAGAGACTCAGTCCTAGACTAAACAAACACAGGGGAATAGTGGGGCAGGATCGTAACTTGATGCACAGGGAGTGAACTGGGGCTTTGCATCCAGGAGGGATAGGCTGAGACTAACTTTGGACCCCACCCAGGGAAGAATGGATTCACCAGCTGAAGAGCATCTGTAGCTGGGTGAGACTTAACCAAGACGACCTGAGACTTAGTCTTTGGATAACAATCATCACATGGTGTCCCCTAAGTAGTCAATTTTGGTGTGTACTTTTGGAGTAAACTTAACTTTTATCTCTGAAACTTTCAAGTTTTTCCCTCTGTCCAAAATTTAGACTACTGTGAATATTATAAAGGAAGTCCAAGTTGATTATACCTTCTAACAAAGTAAGACATTGAATTTGTTATTTATATGTATTCACGTCACTCAATAAACATCCGTAGTATTATCCCTTCAGATGTGAAAGAGGGATGAAAATCTTTCTGAAGCTGGTGAACCTAAAATTAGAATTTAGCATTGTCTCTATGATACTCAAATATATGGTCCAGTAGATCAAATATACTGGAGATTTAAAATGAACTCTTTCGAACTATGTTCTGACATGTGGCAAAATAGATCATCAATTGAAATTTTTAGGTTTAGGTTGAACATCAGAATAATATCATTTTCCAAGTATTTCCAGATTTTTCTAATTTTATGATTTTTTTATAGTATAAACTACTAAAGAAATCCACATTTTTAAGAGGTTACATAAATAGCATTTCCTGCAAGGGTTGCTGGCAAAGAATATGGCTTTAGTTTTCTTGTACCCCAAGTACACAAAAGTCTACTGGGAATGTTAGCAATTGCTAAAAATTACTTGATTTGTATTTCAAGTAAATTTGAGCTGACTCAATATTTTTACCCATTGGGTATACAGATGATCTCTGACTTAGGATGGTTTGACGAGACTTTACAATGACGCAAGAAGACTTTCTTTACGATGATTCAGGAGAAACCGAACTTCAGATTTGGAATTTGGATCTTGCCCCAGGCCAGCGATAGGTGGTTTGATCCTCTGCCCCGATTCTGGGAAGCGGCAACATGACTCTCAGTCAGCATGTGGTTATGAAGGTCAACAACCAATATGCTGACAACACTTGTGTACCTGTGCATCACTTATAGTACTGTAGTCAATACGTTGCATGAAATAGTCCACATCTTCTTATCGAATACGCTCTGCGTTCGATGATTTTGCCCAACTGTAGGCTAATATAAGTGTTCCGAGCAACTTTAAGGCAGGTTAGGCTAAGCTATGATGTTTGGTAGGTTAGGTGTATTAAATGCATTTTTGATACATGGTATTTTCAACTTACAATAGGTTTTTTTAGGGGGGAGGGGCAGAGGGAGAGGAAGAGAGAGAATCTTAAGGAGGCTCCACGCCCAGTGTGGAACCTGGCACAGGGCTGGATCTCACAATCTGAGATCATGACCTGAGCTGACCATGACCTGAGAGTCAGACCCTTACCAACTGAGCCACCCAGGCACCCCTACAATAGGTTTGTTGGGAAGTAATCCTACTGTAGGTTGAGAAAGATCTGTATGGTGAGACCTGTGTTATGCCCTACTGGAGAAGGACCACCAGGCTGGCCACAGGCGATATCCTGAAAAACTGATCCGGAAGGTCTCCAAGAGCAGGAAAATATCCATTCTCCTACCATAACTAGAATATTTGGAATACTTAGATGGATGAAGGGAGGTTTACGAGTACACAGCGAATCACCAGTGAACCAGGATTGATTGTTCATTCATTCAACAAGTTTTTATAGACCACCTGCTCCATGCCACATACAGTGCAGTCTGGGGATACAGGGAAGTCTCAGTCAAAGATTCTAACCTCAAGGAACTCCCACTCTCATGGGGAACTCAAAAAACAAGCAAGAAATCACAAAAGAGCACTTGCCCTGGTTCACAGCAATAGCAGTCCTAGTTGGCCAGAAGTAATCACACAGCGTATTTAAGGGTTAAAAACCCAGCTCCAATCTTAGAAATAAAAGCTAAAACTACTAGCTCCCTCTTTAAAATATTTTTCTGATTCTTCCATTCCTTCCATTCATCCAAATACCTGTCCCGTGCCTAATGCCAGACACTTTGTGAGGTGATATGACTACAAACTTGACAAGTGTCTGCTTTGAGGAATAATGCATGTAAACATCATTACTAAATGTGCTGATAGATAGATAAATAGATGATAGATAGATAGATAGATAGATAGATAGATAGATAGATAGATAGATATCTTACTATAGGAATTCATAAGGAGTGCTCAATTTTGTGGGTTGGACATAAGGTGAAGGAGGGCTTCCACAAAGAAGAATGTTCCACTGGAGTTAAGCAGAATTTCATTACCCATGAGGAACTCAGGAAAACTCTCCTAGGCATAGGCGCAACTAGGATAACAGC
This sequence comes from Ailurus styani, assembly GCA_002007465.1. Taxonomy (NCBI): domain Eukaryota; kingdom Metazoa; phylum Chordata; class Mammalia; order Carnivora; family Ailuridae; genus Ailurus; species Ailurus styani. The sequence goes on along the minus strand of LNAC01000323.1, from coordinate 1,814,609 downwards.
AAAAATAGTTTGGAAACAGCAAGAAATATGGCTAGGCAAAGAAATTTTGGAAACAGCCAGAGATGGCTCCATGGAGATGGGGAAGAAAGATTTTTTTCTTTGACACTCAAAGGTAGTCTGGAGCCGGCAGTGAAAGGCTTTGCAAACTTTGTGGTATCTCATTTGATTAGAATCATCTAATTGTCTACATGGAAGCACTGGAAATCCTGTCTGTGTGTACTCATGATTATTCTCATGTAACTTCCAGTGGGGAGGAAATCGCTATGTACATAACCTCAGAAGATAATTATTTATCACTATATTGTAATCTGCATAGAGTGGTTATTAGCAGTCACTCTTCTCAGCCATAAAAGACTATTAATAAGGTGAAAGACCTAGATGTACAGCGAGGGGGATTTGCTCAGGGTTTTATTTCAGAGATGGAGAATACAATATAAATCACGTTTTAGTGATGATGAAATGTGTGACAGCAAATCTAAGTGTCATATATCATAAGGAGGATTTTGTCAAACATCATATTTCATTCTGCTGACACAAAACTATCAAACATCTCAGACACTTTCTCTGCCTGGCTACATAAATTTAGTGTCAATTTTATTGCCATTTTGTTAATGAAATATAAAAATTAAATGTATTGCAATGAAACTGAAATAATTCGTATTCCACTTGCCTTTGGCTTCAAGAAAAAATAGAGTGGAATTAATGATAATCAGGGACTGAGCCCAATGGGAAAAAAAGAATGGAAGTGTATAAAATAATCTGATGGATATTCTCTACCTTTCTTCATTTCAAATTTAGTTTGCTTGGGAGCCTATGCTGAGATAAATCAAAAATTATTCTCTATGAGCCAGGATTGACTGACTGATTGATTGACCTTTTTACGTTATTGGGTATAGTAAATCAAAGCTAATCTTTCGTTTAATTAATGTCATGATAACACTCTGATGAAAAAACAAAGGGGTTAAATAATAGATCCCTGCCCTATTAGATTCATGAAGTCACAAGCAAGATGCAACTGCGAAATGGCAGTGCAGTCAGCCAGTTCCATTCAGTGAGCATTCATTTGTCTCCGACTCTGTGCCAGGTCCTGCACTTGTAAGTTGCTTCATCACGAGCTCATTATACTTGCGCTCAGGTTTTCAACATCATTTCTAGGTCTCCCCAACCCATTCTATACAGAATGGATGATACTATGAAGGTGACCCATATAGAAGATGCTGGAAGAAACAGACATAATGTGGAAGAGCCCCAGCCCAGCTGGATACCTGAGCTCCCCAGGGGTTAGATACACTCACAGCAGAATGCCAGGAGGTCAGGACACGCAGTGGCTGCATGGCTAACCTACTGAATGAGACAACTCCAGAGGCTGTGTCCCTGCTCCCACGAGCATCACACAGATTCTCTGAGTCAATAAAGGTGCAAGAAATATGAGCAAAAAAACCGAGACAGACATTTGGGCTGATGGCAGGACTTTAAACAAGTATCACAGACAGAACTTCCTAATGATTATTGCAACATATGACGTTGAAAACAACGTTTTCTGTGAATTGGGTTTCGACTTGGAGAAAAGAGAAATATATGTAAACAGAGGCTAAGAGCATTCGATACAGGCTGAGGCTTGATTTTCTCAGGCTCTGTCTATTCCAGCAATGAGTGAATCAGTTCTAAGCTTATCTAACTGTTGCAGAAGCAAAAGATCAGCTCATCAGATTTTGGCCTAGAATTCTTTATAAAGGTGGAGAAAATTATGCCTACTAAGAATTCCATTTCAGTTCAATTTACTCCCAGCTACATAGAGCATCTGAAGTGGGAACAATATAAAAGGATCAGGAGAGCTTTAAGAATAAAAGAGAATTGAATGTGCGGGGCGGATGCACTGAAGTTTCAGCACTAAGCAGAATGCTTTTACAGGGTAATTCTGTGTGTGTGTGTGTGTGTGTGTGTGCATGTGCACGCATGCACGCGCTTAAAATCGAGCAAATTATACTTGTTTATTTCAATTTATGTATCACCTATTTTGTAATACTTTTCCCCACCACAAAAAATTAAGAAATTTTATTTTTTGAAGATTTATATATGAGAGCAAGACTCAGAAACAACTCTCTTTTTTTCCCCCCTGAAATGCAGTACTCTGTATCCAGGGAGCAAGTATCATGGAGAAAGGACTCAGTGCCTGGCAACGGACTGACTCCTTCCTGCCCAAACTTCCAAGACTCATAATAATCAGAAGGATCTATCAAGGAAACTCCTATAGCCTTACTCTGATTATCACATAAGTAAAAGCAAAAGTTCTTAAAAATTATTAAAGACATGTAATTAGTAATTAAGTTGACAATAAATATCAAGAATAGGATAAATTCCCCAGGAGTAAGAATGTAATATTTATATATTTAAACCTCTTGTCCGGCATCGGTTTTGTTTGCTGTAGAACCTGGACAATGTTGCGGTGGGTATCAAGCCTTCTATTCAAAAAATTCCTAGTATTTTGCTACTTCTTAAGTAGGTCTCTGTATTTTACGACCATTCTGCCTGGGACTTTAGACACTATGTAAATATTTGCAATTTATTTCCTTTCTATCTTCCCCGGGGAAGATCAAAAGGTTTTATGATGTATGTCAACTTGGCAAAGAACTAGTGAAATGCCTACCTGCACAGGTGAGCCCTGTAGGTCACTTATCTCTTTAACTGCATGCTTGGATCAGTAGAATTCTAAAAGCTTATAATACTTCTCGTAATATATTTTCTGAGCAGGAGTTATTATTAATGTATATAATTCTGTCCTTTGGTCACCTTACCATTTATTTTATTAATAACAGGGATATAGGCAAGCACCCAACTTGGGCTGCTCTCCAAAGGACTACACTGTTATCCACATCTGTACCTAAAATCAGGATCGGACAGGTCACCTTCACAATCGTGACATAGGTGCCTACCAATTACCTTGCCACATCTCCTCTCAAAACCAGAGTCCCCGGGTTGGAAGTGATTTTTTTTCTAAGTTTGGAATAACACTGGAGTAAATAATTTCCTCGATTCTGTTGTGCTTTAAGTACATTCTAAACTCCGCTTCCCGGGGAAGCCTGGCTGGGTGAATGCTTCCTCTGTGAATGGGCTGGGGCTTTGTTCTTTTTTATCATCTACACACAGGCACCAAGGGGTCTCTTGGCTGAAGTAGGTTCCTCGGGGCTGAGGTTTTCGTTGTGATAACCTAACCATTCAAGGCTTTGCCCTTTAGATGGGCCCTTCAGACTGTTTAATGAAGCGAAGAGCTGGAAAGGGACTTTGTTCTCTCGAGACCCTTTCCACAGTTTGAGACCATATTGTTTTACAACACACTGATAGAGCGTTTTTTATAAGATTTGCCCCAAGTAAGTGCATTTTCAGAAATTCACATAATGCTTGGAAGAACGAGATAATCAAAGATGGAACAGGAAAAGTGACAATGATTGCATTTTAAAAGCAGAGCATATGATTGGATGTTTAAAACAACTTTCCCAATGTTCAAAAGTATATGACTTTAATATTTACAGCAAAAATGCCATGATAGATTTAACAGAAATGCTTCACTTTGAAATTAAGAAAGTGAAGAAGCAAAATGTGGTCTGGTTCTGGGTAAAGGCTTTCCTTTCAGATATATCAGCTGAATTTCCAGGGCATCAGGAGGTGCGGGGGTCCTGCAGAGCACGTTGGAAAGCACCGTGGTCCCTGGTGAGGAAAAGCTCTTGATGAGGACAAAGTGTTATTATTATCCTGACAGTCTGAGACACCCTTAACTGCAATCATTGAAAAGAATGCTTTCAAAACCAAAATATTACAAAATTAACCTTTGGGGAAATGGGGAGGCCGTTATCAAGTATTTGGAATCGAGAACCATTTAAGGGAGCCACCAGAAACTGCACAGTCTAACAAGAAGGCGGTGGATAAAGATCGAGTCTAGGGTAGGAACAGAATACTCAATCCCGCCATCCTGAAAACGCTCCACAGGAAGAGGCATTTCAGAGAACAGAGGCTGTGATTTGTCTTCGCCGGGGATGATGGGCTTCTCCGCTCCTTACCTGCGTGCACAGAGCTCCGTGGACTGGCGAGGAGCCTTCACGGAGCCCGGAACGAGGATGACTGCCCTTAGAGCAGATCCAAGCCTGCTTAGAAACTGCAGAATGTTTCTAGGAGTTAGATGCCAGGGGTAATGAATATATCTTACCAAGTTAATCACAGGTGATGTCTCACCTGACGTGATCCAGTTGACAAAGAGAAACAAAAACACTTGACTGAGCTCCAGGAGCCCTGGCTTTGTATCCCAGGGACCCCCGTACCTAGTTACATCCTCGGAGTGAAATCACTGAACCAGATGAGCCTGCGTGTCAGCTGACACATGGAGGACTCTGGACAAGACAATCACTGAAGTCGCCTCTAACGCTCCCATGTTAAAAAGTCAATATACCGACCATTTAGCTCAATACATCTAAGCTCTTCTGGCATGCTTTTCAATTTGTAACGTTGTCTGCAGACAAGATTCCACAAAAATGGGAAAGTGGTAATGAGGAGAGGTGTATGTTGATACATTTTTGGGAAATCATGATTGTGTTAGTATTTTTAAGTTGTAACCTGAATATAAAAACTCCCCCCTGTGCCAGGCATTGGGTGGGGGGCTGGGGTATCATGAACCGAACCCAACTTCCACGCTCAGTCCAGTTGGAAAGCCATGCAAATAAATAGACAAACTACAGTGTGATCAATATTATAACCAAGGTTTCTTCCTAGTATTCTGTGTGTATTTGCATATCCATAAAACACAGCCTTGTTTGCTGAGCTGAAAGTCCATCTATGAATAATACTGACACAACATCTCAAGCTTTGGTAACAGCTTTCTGTTAAAAAATATGAAAAACGTACCTATTTTTATGTGCCATGTTGGGTCTGGGTTCTAGGCCTGTGTCTGGAACCCTTCTCCCCAACAGGGTCCCTCCCTCTTTCATCTAGCTAAATCCCACCAGCACTTTAGGCCAACTTCTGTTGCAACTGGTCATGACCTCGTGCCAGGATGCTCCATGGCCACGGTTCTCAGAGTGTACCTCCTCGGGCAGTGGCATCACCTGGGACTGGTTAGAATGCAAATTCTCTGACCCCACTCCAGACCTGTGGAATCAGTAGCACTGGGAGGGGGACCCAGTGATCTGTGGTTGAACAAGTCTTCTGGGCGACTCGGATTCTGCTGACTCATAAGAACCACTGCTTTGTAGCCATTGTTCCTTTGCATGCCCTGCAGAGAGTCAGCTCCACCCTGTGCAGCAACCACACCTCCTAGTACCCGCTTTTCCCAGTGTCTGATGCATCCTGGATAGTCAAATATTTTGGAATGAACAACAAAAATAATGAATGAAATGTCTTTATGAAAAACATTTCTCCTTCTACTAAATTCTTTTAAAAGCATCCATTTGGGAGCTCCTGGGTGGCATAGTTGGTTAAGCGTCCGACTCTTGATTTTTGACTCCGGGGCTGATCTCGTGGTGATGAGATGGAGCCCCATGTAGGGCTTCATGTTAAGTGCGGCGTCTGTTTTGGATTCTCCCTCCCTCTCTCTCTGCTCCACTCTGCCCCACCCCCGCTTGTGCACTTTCTGAAATAAATAAAGCTTTAAAAAATAAAATAAAATAAAAACTAAAAGCATCCATTTAAAACACTCTAAAATACCACACAAACAGAGAGGTTATAAAGTTTAAATAAAAAATCCATCCTGCTGGAGATGACAGATTAATCCCACTTAAAGCCTTCATTGTGTACTTCCTTCCGTAATAATTCCCAGAAGCTTCAGCTACTGATGTAGTTAGATCAGTGGCTCTCCACTGGGATGCTTTTGCCCCCCAAGGGACATATGGCAACGTCTGGAAACATTTTTGGTTCTAACAATTTGGATAGAGGGGTACTTCTTGCCTCTAGTGAGTAGAGACCATGGAAGCTGCTAAATGTCTTACAATGTCAAGGATCGCCCTTCCTCCCCCTCCACTACAAAGAATTATCCAGTCCAAAATGTCAACAGTGCTGAGGTTGAGAAGCCCTGATCTGAGGTGTGAGAAACCCCAAGTGATTCCAACATCCTTCCCCGCATTCAAGCCCTTCATCAGAAACTTACCCATACACTACCAGGGTGCTTCAAAAATATCCCAGATTTCCTCCTCACCTATTATGTCTTGCCAGTGTAATTTTTAACAGTCTATAGGACCCCAAATAAACCCAATAATAATCTATAGGACCCCAATAAATATTATAGCAATTCCTGAGACATAAAACTTTCTTCTCCTAAATATTCACTAAGACTCAGGTACAGACTGTAGCTCCAGGTCTTTATAACAGGGGCGTATCTGCACCAGAGATCTTGAACTTCCAGATCCAACAGAATTGCCTGTAGGTAGTGATATTTTTTTATTCTTCATAGCAAAGAAGACAATGAAAGAGCAGCTATCCCCAAGGTAGGAAGTCAATGTTCTTTTCCCCTGATTCCTTGTGGGGAGGTAAAGGAGACTATAGGTACTTCTTTTTAAACCTGCTTCCCCGGGCGCCTGGGTGGCTCAGTGGGTTAAAGCCTCTGCTTTCGGCTCAGGTCGTGATCTCAGCGTCCTGGGATCGAGGCCCACATCGGGCTCTCTGCTCAGCGGGGAGCCTGCTTCCTCCTCTCCCTGTCTCTCTGCCTGCCTCTCTGCCTACTTGTAATCTCTCTCTCTGTGTCAAATAAATAAATAAATAAATAAATAAATAAATAAATCTTTTAAAAAAAATAAACCTGCTTCCCCCAATTGTAAAGTGAGGGGTTTGAAGAAGGCGAGGAATGGCTTACAATTGGAAGATATTTCAAAAAGTGCCTTTTACACCATGACCAACATGATGAATCAACAGCACTTTTACCCCTGAGTCTAGATAGAGCTTCAGGCTTCGCATAGAACCTCTGCCATGGGTTGGCAACTATAAACTGGGAGCTGAGACATGTTTGTTTTACCCTGAGATACTCTCTAAGTGTGTGCTCCTTAAATGCCCCACCTCCATGCTCTCTGGGCAGGCGCTTCACCTGAACCTGGCATACCCCCGCCCCCACACAGTGGTAACTCCAAAAGGAGCATCCGAAGCGCATGGTCAGTGGGGTTGTAAATGGTCACTTCCAGCACCGGAACAGAACGGTCATGCCCACCGTGATAGAGGAGGCAACATATTCAGCCATGACTTCTGCAGATCTGTAGGACCCAAGCTGCCGGGGCTTACCTCTCGCCACAACCTGCACAGGGAGATGACAGCAGATGCCACACGGTGGCTGTGAGGTCCAAGAGCTCCTGCACGGGACGTGTTCAGAGGCTGGGTGCCTGAGTGACGGCCAAGTCCCACTTCAAGGCATCACCTTAGTGCACGTTTTCCTCAGCTCTCCTTCAAGTGGGCTACAGACTAAGACTTGCAATGACACAGGTGTCTAGGAAACGTGGCAAAACCCCAAACCCTACCCCAATGATTATTAATACTATTGAACCTTTGCTCTGATGACCCCCATCCTTGGGTTCCTCGGGTGAACACATGAAGGACGTTCAAATGTCAGGTAGCCATGCAGGCTCACCTCTATGCTCAGTGGTAGGTTCCAGAGATTATAGGGTGCAGGTGCATAAGTAGATGTTGGTAATAACTGATTTCGGAGAAAAATTTAGTTTACTGATGTTGTTGGGACAAAGAGGATAATGATCAACTGTTGGTTGAACTGGAGCGTCAATGGTTGTGAAGGATGCAATGGGGTCTCCATGTGAAAGGTTTGGGCTCTCAGAGTCCATGTCTAGAAGTTTGATTTGTGTCAGTACACTTAGAAAGGGTTAGATTTGGAGGACAACTTACACTGATAAAACTTACAAGATATCAATGTATAAGGCAGTATTCCATTACAATATTAAAGGAGAGAAGCATGTTTTATAGAGATCAAAATACTTGAACTTACGGTGTAGAATTTATAGGGTCACTCTGCAGTTTTCAGGAACCTGAGGATGGGGGTCATCAGAGCAAAGGTTCAATAGTATTAATAATCATTGTCCCAGAGAATATATAAACCTAGTGGACTCCGCAGGTCTTGAAATTGAGCACACTACTCTAGTGATTGAATATTCAGATATGGGAAATGTATGATTTCTTTCTGTTAAATGTTGAATGAATACTATAATTTTGTGATTTCTGACTTTCATTTTCTTTCTACAGATTTTCGCTTTTTGGTTGATACTGACCTTTTCTCATATAGTCAATACGCTAATTCTATTAGTGAAAATCCCAATTAATCATTCCAGCCTTAGATTTCTATCCTCTGCTTTTCCAATGTGGATGGAGATACACGTCTGTTGTTAGCTATCACTTGTGTAAGTCAACTTTCACTAGATTATTTCCTAAGGATTTAATTTATTTGTAGTTTGTAGGGCCACATTTCTATAGATCGATATTCATCAAACTCAATTTGGATGAGACCATTGTTCCAGCTGGTTCATGCTCTCCCTAACCTCCAGCTCAGTACTAAGCTCTGGACCACGTGACAGATGATTGTTAACACAATCAAATACAGAGTGAAAACCATAGACAATCACCTATTTTTGGTCTGCCCAGTCCTAAGCTTCAACTCTCACTATGTTTTATTTCTCACAGAATTAATTACTTTGATTACATTTTCTGAATCCCTCAGATGCACGGTATTTCCCCCAAATCCTTTCCTGTTGCTTATGCATGAAAGAAGTCTTTAAAAGTCTTTACAAAATTGATTTTTTAAAAATCATTGAGCAATCTTTCCCCTGAAATGCAATGATGAACATGGAGTGCAAATTTCTGGGAAGATGGGGATCCGCCACGGGCAGTCCTGGACCCTCTCTTCACCAGCACTCTTTGCATCCAACGGTTCTCAAACATTTTCTTCATGAAGACAGTCTGTTTTTTCCCCTCTCCACAGCCGTATGCTTTGAAAGCGATCCTCCAGAGACAGCAAGGTACAAAGCTAGCGCAGAGAAACCCTCCGCACCGAGGAGCTACTCTGTGCCCTCCTCATGCAGCTTCCTGCCAAAAGCCCTCAAGCCTCAGAACAGCAGCCGGTGGAGAAGGGGGGAGATGGGTAATGGGGTGAACTAGGTCCATTCATTCTGGTTCACGGCTGCTGCCGTCGAGCTGTTATTTGGGGCTACTTCAATATGTTTTCCTCACATCATTAGAAGTCTCCCACTTGTCCCTAAATGAGCCTCCTTTTAGGTGAACAGAGACTGTGTGGGCGTCCCAGAGGCAGCCGGCTAAATTCATGGCGATGACGCATCAAATGGTACCAAGGGGTCCAACACAGTCTGATTACTTCTCCATGGAAAAGGCCCATTTCAGGGAAAACCAGGATTGTGCCAGCTTGCACAACCTCAGTGATGTTCCTGAGGAAAACTGAGGGAGCGTTCACGGTTAAGCACGAAACTTCACATGAAAGGCAACACATGCCAACATCTGCTGAGGTGAATGAATTGTGTCAGCCACCAACTAGTGAGCTTCACAGGGGACGTGGTGGTGTTACGGGCCATGGTTATTTATTTATTTATTTATTCATTCATTAGTTTATTATTTTTTAAGAGATTTTATTTATTTATTTGACAGAGAGAGACATAGCAAGAGAGGAAACACAAGCAGGGGGAGTGTGAGAGGGAGAAGCAGGCTTCCTGCTGAGCAGGGAGCGTGATGCGGGGCTCGATCCCACGACCCTGGGATCAATGGGTGATGATTATTTAAAGTACACTAGTCCTATGGTCTGAAAATAGTCAAGAGTGGCCAGAATGACCTATTCTAGTTCTGTGACTTTCTGAAAGTCAATGTTGGTGGTGATAATTTTAGATAAATAAAACCTTCATAGGTCCTAAGAACTTGGACATCATTCTTTCCTGAGAATTATTCACCCACTACAGGCAAAATGTGTGATTTAGCATCTTTCCTTTCTAGCATCTACCCTCCTTCTTTGACGGCATACTATTAAGTTTTATACTAAAATCCTTCTGTAATTCAGAAGTGTGTAATGACTGCCTTAAAGCCTAACCACAACACATAAAAATGTATTTGTACTATTCTAATACAAAATTGTATCTATAAGAAAAGAAAATGTGTTAAAGATTGAGGAATATTGTTTGTAAGTGAAATGAGAAAGTGACACACTTGATACCAGACACTTAAAAATTGCTTCTTTCCGTATTCATTCATGCACTTTGATTATTAGTATGTCTCACATTCATGTTGTTTTTCCTTAGCGGAAATTAAATATTTAATACGTTTGATTGACGTTGGGGCTGACTGGGATATCATGCCAATACCTTTTGAAAAACCAGCTAACAGCAGAATACTGAGAAATGCAATGTCACTTCATCATTGCAGAAATAAAAATACATTTTCAATTTTTCATGACGTTTAAGCATCCTTTCCCGAACTCAATGAATCTAAAAGATGTGGCTCGACAGAAGTGATTAAAGTGTGGACAGTCTGAGTTATTTTGATATTTGAAATGAGAACTTGTCTGCCTTACTGTTCCTCATCCATCAACCTTATTTTTTATTTATTTATTTTTTTAGCTTCAAGTGACCTTAAAGTTATTTAGACATGGTAACCCTGAAGGCCAGTTCTGAAACTTTGATAAGCAGCCCTTCTTTATTTTAGTAAGATTTCCTTGACAGGTATACTAAGATCAAGGTCTCATTCGTTTTCACTGGAAACTGAGGCCGTAAGCGAAATATACGCTGTGTCCGGAAAGAGCCTGTCCTCAAAAGCAATGCTTTTATGGATCAGATAGACATAACCACGCAGTCACCTCTTTCTGGTTCCAGAAACATTGCAACAAATAGGGAGCAAAAGCTATGTTGTTCTTGAGGGACCCCTGGGTGGCTCAGTCGGTTAAGCATCTGCCTTTAGCTCAGGTCATGATCCCAGGGTGCTGGGCTCCCTGAGAACCTGTTTCTCCCTCTCCCGCTCCCCCTGCTTGTGCTGTCTCTCTGTCAAATAAATAAAACCTTAAAAAAAAAAAGCTATTCTGTTCTTGAACATGATCTTATCTTATGACAATTTCTTGATTTTAGAAGTGGTGCATCAGATAGCCTCATGACATGCCCGTGGTAGATTTATAATATCCTATGTTCTTTCAAGTCACCAGTCTGAAAAGACATTTCAATAGCAATATCGCTACTCAAATGATTTTTGTTACCAATTTATGGACATAATGTCATTTTGTACAAAGTGCAATGCTAGATGGTACAAGGGTATAAGACATGCTTATAACTGCACAGATATGGATCGTAATTTCCAGGTAAGAGATGTATATGGTAACAATTGCAGATTGAAGGACTGGATTTCCCTTCTATAGCACTGGTTCTCAAACTGTGGTTTCCAGATCAGCAGCACCACCTGGAAGTTGTTAGAAACGCAGGTCCTTGAGCTCGTCTGGACCTACAAGTCAGGAACTCTTGTGGTGGAACCCAGAAATCTGCATAGCATTTTAACAACAAGATTCTGAGGAACACTGATCTGAGAACCACAGTTTTGTAGCAGTGGTTCTCAAAACATGGCTACAGGCCTTTATAGATCCCCAAAACCTTTTTAAGCTGCAGGGAAAACTACTTTTATAATAATACTAAGATGCTATTTGCCTTTTATACTGTATTGGCATTTGCCCTCTCGCTATAAAAACAAGGATGAATGATACTGCTGATTCCTTTACACTAATCAAGGCAGTGGCACCAAACTATATCAATAGTCAATATATTTTTTACCAGTGCGAACGTGCAATTTTACAAAGTAATGCTAATTTCACCTAAGTACATTCTTTCTTACACTATAAAAAAATTACTTTTATTAGAACTTGACCCTTAGGTGCCTATTTTTTATTATTCTGTGTGATGAAAAGGGAAGTATACGTGAAATTCTGGGGCACATTAAAAAGGAGATGGTTGTCTGAAGGAAAAGTAACTCTATCGCTTGAGTTGCGAGCTGAACTAGCAGCTTTTATTCATGGAACAGTATTCTTACTTGCAAGAAAAACTGACAGGCAGAATGATTATTCAGGTGTGACTATCTGGCAGACATTTTCTCCAAAACGAATAAAGTGAGCTCATCATCACAAGAAAAACAATTGCCCGTATTTGTTGCCAAATGTTGAGTTTAGAGCAAAAATTAGAATTTTGGACACCTGGTGTTTGTCACTGTGAGCTTAATAGTTTTCCAGGGCTTGATGAGTTTTCTAACTAGATCAGTTAGGATAATCACAAATGTGATTTTTAAAATATCATATACACATACGTTAGCTGCGTAATCTATCAAATTGTGCACCAGTAAAATAGCCAACCAAAGTGCAAGCCAGACTGAAGGCTTCTAAAATAACGGCACGTGGAAAGTTCAATGATAGGATTTTGGCTTCCATGTTTCACCTGACCTTCCCAAGACAAGTACTTGCTGAGTTTTGCTGAAGGATCAAAGAACATCCAGAATTATCTGAAAAGGCTTCCATAGCACTCCTTTCTTCTCACATCTTGTATTTGTGTGAGGCCAGATTTTTTCTCCTAGACCTAAGTCAAAACAGTGGCTTATAGCCGATGGAATGCAAAACAGATCTGAGAACACAGCAGTCTTCTGTTAAGTCAGACATTAAGAGATTTGCAAACTGCAAAACAATATCATGCTTCTCTTTTACATGTTGGAAAATATGGTTATTTTCATATGGAGGTGTTGTTTATCTTTTTTTTTTAAGATTTTTATTTATTTATTTGACAGAGAGAGAGAGAGAGAGATCACAAGCAGGCAGAGAAAGAGGAGGAAGCAGGCTCCCTCCTGAGCAGAGAATCCAATGCGGGGCTCGATCCCAGGACCCTGAGATCATGACCTGAGCCGAAGGCAGAGGCTTTAACCCACTGAGCCACCCAGGCATCCCTGGAGATGTTGTTTATCTTAACATATGAAGGTTTTATTATTCCTGTTTTTTAAATAATTAATTAATTAATTAATTAAAATTTTAAAGGCTAATATCACAAATGTCCACAGTTATAACTCACAGAAACAAAAGTTCTTGGAGTCCGCAGTAAATTTCACCTTCCTCTGAGAAGAAGTGTTCCCTTGTTAGAGCAGTGCATTGATGACGTCCGTCACAGGGCGGAGCCGTGGCCCACCATGTTCCGTGGTTCTGTACCTAGAAGAGTCTTTGCTATTTCCAGGGCCCAGCCTTCAGGCCATTGTCTCTGAAAAGGAGCTCCTCCTGATTTCCTCTTGCTCAGGCGTTCACTGAAGTGGAACAGACCCTGATTTGTTTAGGCCGTGGTTGTTAGAAAGGCCTTGACGTTAACACTAGTATTGTTCTTCTCCTTATTACCCTAACAAAGAGTAGTCTTCCTTCCCACAGAAGAAGTACAGGTCTGTGGTCGGGGTGGGTAGCTGCATGTGATGTTACAGAGATGGGGCATGCCTCCTCTTCCTTCTCCCAGGGCCTCTGATTCTCATTTTCAGCATCACAGGGTCCCTGTGGAGCTTCCAGGCTTCACACCAGCATTCCAGAGGGCAGGAGGGACGAGGGGGGAAGTTCTCCGAATAGACGTGTCCTTCTTCTTTGGAAGGGGAAGCCTTCCTCAGGGGCTTCTGCTTGTCCCTCGCTGGCCAGCACTGGGCCACATGACTACCTCAGTTGCAAGAGGCTGGAATAGTGAGGATTTTACCCTCACAGCCATTACAGCAGTGGAAGGTGGAAGGGAAAGGGGTTGCAGTGGACTTGAGAGAGCAAATCTGTGGCGTCTGCCCCATGCATCCATTAGTGCCTTCGTGTGCCAGCCATTGACCCTTATGTGTCTCCCACCCACTACCACGGCCCCTCCACAGTGAAGACTTGCCTAACATTCCGTCCTCATCCTTGTGCCTATCCCTGTGCCTGGCTCCTTGGTCTGAAGGGGTTCCTCTGTGAACACTCTATTTTAAACTTATAACGTTATTAATTGCTCCCACAATGGGCCCTCCTTACACCTTTTCTTGCTTATTCTTTCTGCAATTGTTAACGTCAAATACTCTCTCTCTCTCTCCACATATATACTAACTCTAATACCAACTCAGAGATATATGAATTTTGTACACCCCCCCTCCCTTTTTTTTAACAGATCCTGCCTCAGGTTTCAGTTTTATTTGTGCAAATACCATAGGAGGACACCAGTCTGATGCAGACAGAAGCTCAGGAGTCACACAAGTCCTTCCATCCTCACATTGGCTGACAGAAGCCTCTACAACGGAGCCTTCCTGGGGCTGTAGATGTCTTTGGGAACCTGAGCTGGAGCCACAGCTAAGCCTTGGCCTTGGTTTGAGACTGGGCCTTGGCCTTTGGCTGACAGAGCCTGAGACCCTTGGCAAGATGGGCATGAACATATTTCCTGAGCTTGGGATAAATGATGCAGGCTAGTCACTTGAGCTTGTGGCTGCCACATTTTAGGACCTTGGGTTGACCTTGCTGGGCTTGATGAGGGCTGTGATGACCTTGGCACATGTACTCATGGCCTTGGCAGTGTCAGCTTGCATCTCCTTCAGGCCCTTGTTGTGCTTCTTGGCAAAGCACATATTCTTCAGGAACTTGGGGTCCACCTTCTTTGGAGATTCATGTTTTTGTGATGGAGGCTTCTTGACGCCATTTCTGTACCATTTGCATGACTAGTCGTGCATGGGTGGTTCTAGGGTTTGACTGTGTCTGTACCCAAGCCAGTGGCTCCCGAGGTGCCTGACACCAGAAGACAAAGAGGAATAATTTCCTCTTTGATTTACTGCTATATCTAAGGATATTGCAAGACCTAGTACAGTCTATGGTCCATAAATACTTTGTTGAATGAATAAATAACTGCAGTGAATGTTCATGGAAGGCAGAGAAAGAAAGAAGGAAGGAAAGAAAGAGGAAGAAGAAACAAGATGAGAAACTCATCATTTTTTCCAAACCAATATTTTATAAACAACTATTAATGAAAAATGGCTTTGTAGGAGATAGGAAGTATGATTATACCTTCAACTTAGTGCCAACTTTAGCATTACATAGTATTTCTTTGTATTACTGTCTTTGGGAATACAACATCCCACTAATTTTCAGAGGCTTTACAAGGAAATGTGATTATATGACTCTCTCTCTAGCTTCACAATAAATGTTGTATGAGTTCAAGATGTTATCATTATAATAATTTTATTTTGCTGACATTACTTTGAATCATGCTATGCAGGCAATTGACACCTTGCAATGACTCATCAGGAAGCACTGAGCCATCTTTTGATATCTGAAAGACACATTTTCTCAGAAATATACATTTCTCAAAAAAAACCCCACAACAAACCACCATTCTTAATATGAATGTTATATTTCTTTCTTTGAAAGATGCTATTTGAAATTCTGAAGACTGACAGAAAGCCTCACACAGGCTTGATTTGCTATTTTCTGTAGAAAAACCTCCCGAGAATGTGAGAGCTGCTCTCAGAATGAAGAGTAACAGTGCACACTTGAGTTTACAACAGGGAACTGCTGTTTTGTCATTTAGACGTCCAGCGCTGTTAGGCCACACTACACAGTGCATCAGAAAAGATTCAATAATCATTCCTTCGCTCATGTTAATTGTGACTGAGAATTGACGGCAGTGTGCGACTCTTGAAAAGAATCCCAGAAGTGAGGTTTCCATTCCACATTCTTTTAAACAAGTGAAATACATAAAACCACTCAATACTCAGAAAGACTCTTACGCAAAATTTCCAAGGGCCAAGCAAGTGCTCTTCCGTTCATCCCTGCAAGCAGGCAGCAGGCAGACCATATTATTTTTCTGTTTCAGTTGGGGAACAAACAAAGGAGCCTTCCAGTATAGAGCCAACGAGAGACAAATAATGGCAGTCACTGGGTACCTTCATGTCAGCCTCCATTCTGAAAACCCTTTACACACGTTCATTAGGATGGTTCAAATCATCATTGTCAATATTTATTTTCACAAACTTCTAAAGCAGCTATCGTCCCGTGTCTCCCAAAGACTTGGACACAGAGGTTCAAAACCACTTTGTTCAAACAAGGAAAGGGAAGGTAGCTTGCTGTTAGTTTTAAAGGATCCTGTGAAATGTTAAAAACAAACTTGTGGGTTGATATTTTATTCTATTTTTAAGAAAATGGAATGTTTAATTCATCATCTTCCCCATCACCATCAACGTGTGGTAAAATATTAGGTAGCGGGGAGGAACGATGTGTCCTCTGCAACCTCAGGACTTCATTGTGTATGTTGCATCAATCTGTAAAGAAACACCTGAGCCAGAGGTGACAACAGGTAGGTGGGAAGCTAGGTTTTTTAAACAATGTCCAGGATTGACCATGGCAGAGATATTTGTGCATAACCGTTTACAGGACTCAATGATATTTTTTTAGGATAATGACAAGGAGGCCATTTTCATTGGAATAAAAGCAGGGAAGAGATGGTGCAAAGAACCCATTTGGAAGGCTGTCCACACCTCTATATCAAATCAACAGGAGGATGTTGTTACAATGCTTACAAAGGCAGCGATCTCACATGGGAAGGCTACCGTGTGAGGGGGCATTTCCCCTGTGAGAGGGAAAATGGAGCAAGCAACTGCCTGCTTCCATGCATCATTTCTGTAACTTAGGGGCTGACTCAAGCCCTAGAGGAAGACTTAATGATTTGCCATTCAAAGCACAAAGAAGGGAGAGGGGCTTGATGCCTGGCTGAAAGCCCTCGAGGCTCTCAGGGCTGGGAGGAGGCAGGAATCTCCTTGGAGACCCTCTGATCTCTGATACCTTGAAATGGGTGTGGGACCTGATTTTGAACCTTGTCTGACTTTCAGTGAATGTTGAAAGTGGGCCAGCGTGGCTGTTTGGTTGTCCAAGCAGTGGGAGCGGATTGTGAAACGCTTATATCCATCTGTGACACAGACGCACTAGTGGGGTCCTGGGCTTATTCCGCCCCGATCCTGGTGTAGAAGGAGGAATGAAGATGCCTCAGGGAGGGACAACCCAACCTCCGCCACTCCCTGTCCACGGGTGAGGTGAGCCTTTGAATGTGCCACGGTAACAGCCGCGCTCCACCAGAGAGGGCCCGCGGCTACGTTCTAACGTGTCGTCCTGGCTGGCACCTCATTTCCAGTGCTGGGAAGTATTAAAAGCATATGGTTTAGAATGGGCACACGAGCCATTAAAAGTAGGCTTCCTTTAATTAGAATTCTTTAGACTCTAGTCTCCAAGTTTGTGAACCCTTGTGATGGATGCAGCTTCTCTTAGATAATTGGTTGGGATGCGTGAATAACCCAATATTTATTTAGCAAGGATGTCGATGAATTATGAATGGAAGCAAATAGTTCCATTGGGCAAGCACTCTAATTAATAAAGCCAGTTTCCCGTGGTCTCGTGTATGCAAGAGCAGTACCAGGGCTCTGCGGTGATGTAGCTGATGCATATAACAGATGTTAGAGGTATTCCTGGAGACAGAACAAGGGCCAGGGGAGGAGAGCTGGCTGGACTCCGGAACAACCCCCTATTATTCTCTGAAACTCTTTTCTTCCTTCCCCACCACAAGGACCTCAACCATATCAAGGCATTTGCATAAGACAGCCTTTCCCCTACAGTCTGATCATTTAATCACTAGCCCTGAGGAGGTTTTGACAGGTTACCTCTCCTGGGAAATCTCCTGGGAGGTAAATACTCTTAAACTACAAATAGGGCCAATCTTTAGCCAGTAGGTACATGTTGCATACCGACTGATAAAATATCCAAACATCTCTATACATTTTGGTAAATAAATTGCTCAAAATCCCTAGGCCCCACCTTAGAGCATGGAAGCTCATCATCATCCAGTAAATGAAGAGTTACCCCACAAGGAGTCTTTAGTTCCAGCTCCAGATATCAATCTGGCCATTATTGGAAATTTCTTGGGCCTTATTGGCTGTGAAATGTTTGGAATATGATGTCTGGGTGGCCTTTTCAACCCCCAAATCTTACATTCTTTTTTTTTTTTTTAAGATTTTATTTATTTATCTGAAAGAGGGAGACAGCACTAGCCAGGGGGAGGGCAGAGGGAGAGGGGGAAGCAGGCTCCCTGATGAGCAGGGACCTGAATGTGGGACTGAATTCCAGGACTCTGGGATCATGACCTGAGCCAAAGGCAGATACTTAACCAACTGAGCCACCCTGGTGTCCCACCAAATCTTACATTCTTAAATCTTACCCCCAACAATACAGAGTGGAATGCTACTTGAGTCTGCATGAATGTCTGGCACCTTTTCAACTCCTACGTAGGCATCCATCTACCTGGGGAGCCCTTGGAAGACGAGTAGAAAGCAGGTCACCATTGTGGCCTTAAAATATATTACATTCTGGTGCAGCAGGAATATGAAGCAATACTAAGCCTCTGGTAGGTTCAGTGTTGCTCTTTTTAATAAGTCACTCTGAGCCTGACCATGTTGCTAGGTGCTTGGATGAATGCATGTTTTATGTCCCTTAATCCTCATGATACATGCATGGGTGAAGGTATTACTGTGCACATTTTGCAGCTGAGTACGAGATTTTTGCCTCTCTTTTATGGAATGTGGGATGTCACACTTACTCTAAGATGGCCCCTGAGATCCCTACCCCTCATGCACATGCCCTCTGTAACTGAACCCTTTAGCGGTGGGTAAGACCTCTCAATACGTGGCGAAGGGAAAGAGATTTGCAGATGTCGTTAAGGTCTCCAAAAAGTTGACTTGAAGTTAATTAAAAGGGAGATTAATCCGAATGCATCTGGCCAATCAGGTAAGCACTTTAAAAGAGAACCCAGAGGCCAGAGAACATCAGAGCAGTAGCAAGTTCCCTCCTTGAAGAAGGAAATCGCCATGATATGGAGAGGACACGTGACAGTGAGTGGCAGGCATCCTCTGGGAGCCGAGGTCGCCGTCTCACAACCACAGAGAACAGCCTTCTGCCAACAACCAGTGAACTGTGGCAAGGATATGAGCCTCAGATGGGACCACAGGCTCAGCAAGACCAAGATTCACACCTTGATGAGAACATGGGATGAGAACCCAACTTATCTTCTTTGTGCTATAGACCCATGAAACCTAAGAGAAGACAGACATGTTTTAAGTCCTGAGTTTGTGGGAGCTATTATCCTAGGCCTCTAGTCAGCTCTGAGGTGATGCATATGAAAGTCACACATGACAGACCATTCACAGGAAACACACGAAGTCATCTATAGCCTGCCTGCAAAGGCATAACCTATATCAGCCCCATGTTCAATTCATACCTGGTATTGGTTGCTAACAGATACCAGCATTTAACCTCAATGTGAATGAACAGAAACTCAGGTCTAAATTCAGTCTGGCAAATATTTGATGTCTACTACATGTCAGTCAATAAACCATGTCGGTCAATAAATTCCTTTTAGTGATCTGAAAAATGTTCCAGTGAAGTTTCATCTTGGACCAAAAGAGAAGTGTTACAGTGGTGGGCTTATATGACCAGCTGGAGTCAGGTTGGAGTAGGCTTCACACAATCACCTAGAGTCAGGTGACTGACCGTGAACCTTCTGACCAGTGACAGCACAGGCACCATAGAGAGTTTATTGCCTGGGATGTCACTCACAAGGTTAGAAGGTGACAGTTCTGCTATCCCTTAAGACTCTTTAATCTTCCCTTTCATACAATACTGGGAGTAACTCAAAAATATCTGAGCTAACCCATGCGTCTTGAATACAAATGCTATGGATTGAATTGTGCACTCCAGAAAAGGTATGTTGGAGTCTTAACCCCCAATGACCTCAGAATATGATCTTATTTGCAGATAAGGTTTTTATGTAAATTATCCAGTTAAAAAGAGGTCATTAGAGTGTGTCCTAACCCAACATGACTGGTGGCCTTATAAAAAGGGAAGATTAGAAACAGACTGGTAAACACACAAGGAGAATGCCATGTGAAGATGAAGACAGAGACCAGGGTGAGGCTTCTACAAGCTAAGGAACACCAAAGATTGTTAACAAACCCCCAGAAGCTAAAAAAAGGTGGGAAGAATTTTGCCCAAAGTCTTAAGGGATCATGACCCTTCTGACACCTTAATTTCCTACTTTTAACCTCCAGAACTGTGAGACAATAAATTTCTGTTGTTTTAAGCCACTCAGCTTGTGGTATTTTATTATAGCAGCCCCAGGAAAATGAATACAGCCACATTCACAAACAAACCAGCTGTTACAATTAATGTGATCCTATTTTGAAAAAGGAAAGTGTATACACCCAGGGGCTCTGAATTCCAAGTAACTGAGCACACACATAAAGGTGAATGCCAATGTCAGGAGAATAAAGACTATAACCATGCAAAAGGGGATGCCTGCCAAGTGAGTAAGGAGATGTGAATATGAGTGACAGGAGACAACTATTCCACTCAAGTATATCCCTCTTAGACACTTCCCCGGGAACACCCTTTGTTCAAGGATATTTCCATTTCAGGACACACTGGGAGGTCATAGCACAGACTTCCCTAGAATACACAAGTTTTGCAGATGTATTTTCATCAGAGCAAAGACAAAATCACTCCCTGCTCTTTCACACAGACTCATTTTCCCGACTAGTCACATAGGTCAGGAGGACATCTGTCTGTACCTTAAAGTCACTGGCATCCTGGACTCCAACCCACAATGATGGTCCTTCACTTCTGTCTCCATCCCCTAGCATCCTGATCCCAGATCATGACCTTCTATGCACTCACGGGAATGTAGGGTCCTCCCTGGAAAAACACCCTCAGTTTCTGCTCCATCTGCTTGAATAAATTGATTTTGGAATGAGTCGTCTCTCTTTCCCTCTGGCCAGAGAGAAGTACCACTTCTCCTCTCCTAGAGTACTCCTAGAGAGCACCTCTCTTTATTCATTTTTTCATCAAGTATCTGGTGATTTTCTGGTTTATGCCAAACACTGTCCCAGGAACTCTCCATGCAAAATACCTCTGCATCCAGGGAGCTTAAAGCTGTTTGGAAAAGACAAAGGGAAAGAAAGCTATGGTGCAGAGTGATGAGCTTAAGGGCAGGATACAATGAAACCATTCTATCCCTATACCTAAGCTACAATTTTTAATTAGACAACCTAGACACCCTCCCCTCCCTTGCCCTCTCAGCTATGGCATCCCTTCTCTCCACCCTCATCTTTCTGCATTTTCTTATGATTTTGCTTCATGATTATCTCACTAAAACCTTGATGCATAATCATTATTTTAGAGCTTATAAATAAGAAAAAGTCTCAATCTCATAGGATAACTCACATGTTTTACATTTGATGTTTATCAGCCTGCTTCTAGGAATAGATCAGTATTTTTAATTGAATCATACAATACACATAGTTTTGAAATCTTTTTAATTTTGCCGAATACCATATTATGTCATAATACAGCCTTCCTTCACACATGGTACATGCATGTCATATTATTTAACCTTATTGTATATAGTTAGATATTTCCAAGATTTCTGTTAATGGAAACAACATTCTTGTGAATATCTTTTCTTATATGCAAATGTTTTGTGCATCTCTGATCCTTTCCTTTGGAATTCCTGGATCCATATGTACATACAGTATTAATAACTTATATAGCTAAATATTCATGTAAAAGCTTTTTTTAATAATCAATTTATTCTCCCACATACTGCTTAAAGGCTAGCCTCTTTTAATTGAAAGGAACAATGACCTATTCAAGTTTCTTAAGTACTGTAGAGGGTGTGGGAGTAATATAAAGGCACACAGGAAGGGAACCTAGAGAAAGCCAAATTATCAGAGAACAAGGACCATAAAGAAACCATTCTCAATGACCCTAAGAATTGAAATCACAAATTTGTACATGCTCCTGGATTTTCATTATACCTTTCCACCATGACTATGATCCTATTATTTTCAGCATTCTCTTTTGTAGATATTTCCACTTTATATTTTTCCTGCTGCTGGTTGCTTAGTGCTTTCATTTTATCTGTTAATTTCTCCATGCCCCAAGGGAGGGAGGATGGCAGAAGAGTAGATGACCCGCGTTTCAGCTGGTCCCTTGAATTCAGCGAGATATCTATCAAATCATTCTGAGCACCTGTGAATTCAACCTGAGATCTAAGAAAAGAATTGCTGGAATTCTACAAATAGAAAAGAGACCACTTTTTGCAAGGTAGGAGGTGCAGAGATGTGAATCTGAGGGGATATGTGGGAAGATAAATCCCAGGAGGAGGGAGCCTCCATAAGCCAGCTACCAGAAAGTGATATAGCAGCAGAGAGCAAAATCAGAACTTTTAGAAAACTGCCCCTGTGAGGAATACCCCTGCCTGAAAGGTGCTCAGGTGGTGAAGTAGAGCAGAATCCTAGATGGGACAGTGTGGTCTCAAGTTTCCCAGGGTCACAGAAAGAACTCTGAGTCATTAGAGTTCCTAAACATTAGAGTGGGGAAGATGGCTACTGGAGTGGCCTCTCACTTAGGTGTTATGCTAAACAGCGGTACTATTGACCAATGGGGCAACTAATCTCCAAGCAGGGCCCAGCAAGCGGCAATCTCTGGGAGATCCAGCTCCTTCCCCTGGAAGGAGTGGCTCCAGTGTGCATAAGACTGGGCAAATGCTTCCTGAGGAGGAGTCCCACCACCAGCAGCATCACTGTGAGATTCCCCTCCCTCCCCTGGAGGGTTGGTGCAGGTGTGCACCACAAGAGTCTGCAGAGTTCGGCCCACATGAAAGGGATTGACTGCCTTTCCCTGAGGGTGCACTGAAGAGTTAGGGCTGTGATCATTCGGTTCTGGGGCTGGAGATGGGGGCACTGCCAATTTATTTTTTTCTCATCCTTTAAAGCAGTGTAGGAAGGTTTCAGGGAACAAAAGCCACATAGGGCAACCTAGAGCAACTTACACTGAGCCTGGCCCCCTGGCAAGGGATGGTGTAACTCCTCCCAGGCAAAGAGACCTCAGAATCAGGGCAAGAGGTCCCTCCCCCAGAATACCAACAGGATCCTCTGGTGAATACCAAGTTTATAGATCACTCAGAACCAAAAAAACTCCTGTGCAAGGGAAAAATAGAATTAGAGGTTTTTACACGAGTCTTTAGGCTTTCAGTTTAAATTATTTTCCTTTTCAAGTGGTTTCTTATTTTGTCAACTCTTTGTTTTTAAGTCTATTTTTAAATTTTCACTTTTACATTTACATTTTATAGATACAGTTTTCATTTTTGGCTTCCTTTCCCTATATTCAATATATATATATATACACACACACACACACACACACACACACAAATAAAATTGAATATATATATATACACATTTATATATATACATACATATGTATATATGTACACATTATTTATATATACACATATATATTTATATATATATATACACACACATTTGTGTGTGTGTGTGTGTGTGTGTATACAAATGTGCTTTCTTTACAATTTCAGGATTTAGTGTCTTCTAACAAACAGACCAAATACATCCAGAACCAAATGGATCACCCTGTTTTATCCACCTGGAAGATTATAATTTTTCCTTTTATTTTTTTCTTTTCTTTTTTGGTTTCTGACCTCTTCAGATTTGTCTAGTGTGTATTTTGCTCGGGTCTTGGTTGATATTTTTTATTTCGTTCTCCCTTTCATCCATTTCTTTCTGGGCAAAATAACTAGAAGGATGAATTCACAACAAAAAAGAACCAGAGTAATACTCTTTGCCACAGATCCAATCGATATGGATATAAGTAAAATGTCAGAGCTGGGATTAAGGAAAACGATTATAAAGTTACTAGCTGTGCTTGAAAAAAGCATAAACGACACTAGAGAATCTCTTAGTGCAGAAATATAATCTAATCAGGCCAAAATAAAAAATGCTTTAACTTTGGATGCAGTCTAAAATGGATGCTCTAACATATAGGGTAAATAAGACAGAAGAGAAAGTCAATGGCATAGAAGACAAGATGGTGGAAGGGAAGGAAGCTGAGGAAAAGAGAGAAAATCAACTAATGGATCATGAGGGGAGGTTTTGAGAAATCAGTGATACCATAAAGTGAAACAATATTTGAATTAGGGTCCCAGAGGAAGAAGAAAGAGAGAGAGGGACAGAAGGTATATTTGAGCAAATCATAACTGAGAACTTCCCTAATCTGGAGAAGGAAATAGACGTTCAAATCCAGGATGCACAGAGAACCCCCCTTCAAAATCAATAAAAATATATCAACACCCTGACATATAATACTGAAGCTTGCAAATTTCAGAGATAAAGAGAAAATCCTGAAAACACCTTGAGACAAAATTACTTAAACTACAGGGGCAGGAATATTAGACTGGCAGCAGACCTATCCACAGAGACCTGGTAGGCCAGAAAAAGCTAAATGAGAAATGAGAAAACATGTGGCCAAAAGTACTTTGCCCAGCGAGGCTGTCATTCAGAATGGCAGGAGAGATAAAGAGCTTCCAGGACAAACAGAAACTAAAAGAATTTGTGATCACTAAACCAGCCCTGCAAGAAATATTAAAGGGGATCTTGTAAGTGAAGACAGAGCCCAAAATTAACAAAGACCAAAAAGAAATAGTCTATAGAAACAGGGACTTTACAGGTAATACAATGGCACTAAATTCATATCTTTCAATAGTTACTCTGAATGTAAATGGGCTAAATGCTCCAATCAAAATATACAGGGTATCAGATTGGATAAAAAAGCAAGACCCATCCATATGCTGTCTACAAGAGAATCATGTTAGACCCAAATTAATTGAAAGTGTAGTGGTGGAAAACCATCTATCATGCTAATGGACATCAAAAGAAAGCTGAGGTAGCAATCCTCATTTCAGACAAATTAGATTTTAAACCAAAGGCTGTAGTAAGGGATGAAGAGGAACACTATGTCATACTTAAAGGGTTTATCCAATAAGAAAATATAAGAATTATAAGTATTTATGCTCTTAACTTGGGAGTAGCCAGTTATATAAAAATTAAAGAAACACATTGATAATAATATAATAATAATATGTGACTTCAACACCCTATTCACAATGATGGGAAGATAACCTAATCAGAAGATTAACAAGGAAACAAGTTTTGAATGACATACTAGACCAGATGGACTTCATGGATACATACAGAACATTCCATCCTAAAGGAACAAAATACGCATTCTTCTCAAGTGCAAATGGAACATTCTCTGGAATAGATCACATACTAGATCATAAATCAGATCTTAACCCATACCAAAAGATTGGAATTATTCCCTGCATATTTTCAGACCACAGTGCTTTGAAAGTTGAGCTCAATCACAAGAGGAAATTTGGAAGGAACTCAAACACTTGTAGGTTAAAGAACATCCTACTAAAGAATGAATGGGTGGACCTGGAAATTAAATAATAATAATAATAATAATAATTTTTAAAAACATGGAAACAAATGAAAATGAAAACACAAGTATTCAGGGATGCCTGGGTGACTCAGTCGATTAAGCAGCTGCCTTTGGCTCAGGTCATGATCCCAGGATCCTGGGATTGAATCTGGCATCAGGCTCCCTGAACAGGGAGACTGCTTCTCCCTCTGCCACTCCCCTTGCTTGTGTTCTCTCTCCCTCTCTCTCTTTGACAAATAAATAAACAAATAAATCTAAAACACACACACACACACACACACACACACACACACTCAAACAGAAAACACAGCTGTTCAAAACCTTTGGGATATAGCAAAGGTGGTCCTAAGAGGGAGGTACATAGCAATACAGGGCTTTCTCAAAAATTAGAAAAGTCACAAATACACAAGCTAACCTTATACCTAAAGGAGCTGGAGAAAGAAAATAAATAAAGCCTAAACCAAGCAGAAGAAGATAAATAATAAAAATTGAGCAGAAATCAAAAAAATGGAAATAAAAAAACCCATAGAACAGAACAATGAAACTAGAGACTGGTTCTTTGAAAGAATTAATAAAATTGATAAACTCCTATGCAAACTTATCAAAAAGAAAAGAGAAAGGCCCCAAATTAATAAAATCATGAATGAAAGAGGAGAGATCATGACCAACACCAAGGAATACAAGCAATTTTAAGAACATATTATGAGCAGCTATATGCCAAAAAATTAGACAATCTGGAAGAAATAGATGCATTCCTGGAAATTTATAAACTGCCAAAACTGAAACAGGAAGAAGTAGAAAACC
The DNA here is from genome assembly GCA_002007465.1 of Ailurus styani. Classification (NCBI taxonomy): domain Eukaryota; kingdom Metazoa; phylum Chordata; class Mammalia; order Carnivora; family Ailuridae; genus Ailurus; species Ailurus styani. Next base: position 1,788,451 of record LNAC01000323.1, on the reverse strand, counting down.
TGAACAGACCCATAAAATTCTCCCAACAAACAGGAGTCTAAGGCCAGATGGCTTCCTGGGGGAATTCTACTAAATATTTAAAGAAGAACTAATACCTATTCTTCTGACACTGTTTCAAAAAATATAAATGGAAGGAAAACTTTCAAATTCATTCTGTGAGGCCAGCATTACCCTGATCCCAAAGCCAGATAAATGCCCTACGAAAAAGGAGAATTATAGACCAATATCCATGATGAATATGGATGCCAAAATTCTCACCAACATACTAGTCAATAGGATATACCACAACATTAAAAGGATTATTCATCACAACCAAGCGGGATTTGTTCCTGGGCTGCAAGGGTAGTTCAAAATTTGCAAATCAATCAATGTGATACATCACATTAATAAAAGAAAGGACAAGAACCATATGATCCTTTCAGTTGATGAAGAGAAAGTATTTGACAAAATACAGCATCCTTTCTTGATTAAAACACTCCACAGTGTGGGGATAAAGGGAACATAACTTAATACCATAAAAGTCATTTATGAAAAGCCCACAGCTAATAACATCCTTAATGGTGAAAAATTGAGAGCTTTCCCCTAAATTCAGGAACATGACAGGGATGCCCACTCTCACCACTGTTGTTCACCATATTAGTAGAAGTCCTAGACTCAGCAATCACACGACAACAACAACAACAACAAAAATAAAAGGCATTCAAATTGGCAACGAGGAAGTCAAACTCTCACTCTTCACAGATGACATGGTACATTAGCTGGAAAGCCCAAAAGACTTCACCCTAAAATTGCTAGAACTCATATGGGAATTCAGCAATGTGGCAATATAAAATCAAAGCACAGAAATCTGTTTTATTTCTATACACTAACAATGAGACAGAAGAACAAGAAATTAAGGACTCATACCATTTACAGTTGCACAAAAACCATAAGATACCTTTGGATAAACCTAGCCAAAGAAGTAAAGGATCTGTATGCTAAAAACCACAGAATACTTATGAAAGAAATTGAGGAAGACATTAAGAAATGGAAAAACATTCCATTCTCATGGATTAGAAGAATAAATATTGTGACAATGTCTATACTACCTACAGCCATCTACACATTCAATGCAATCCTTATCAAAATACCATCGACATTTTTCATAGAGCTGGAACAAATAATCCTAAAGTTTGTATGGAACCAGAAAAGACCCTGAACAGCCAGAGGAATGTTGAAAAAGAAAACCAAAGCTGGTGGCATCACAATCCTGGTCTTCAAGCTCTATTACAAAGCTGCAATCGTCAGGACAGTATAGTACTGGCACAAAAACAGACACGTAGATCAATGGAACAAAATAGAGAACCCAGAAATGGACCCTCAACTCTATGTTCAACAAAGCAGGAAAGAATATTCAATGGCAAAAGGACAGTCTCTTAAAAACATGGTGCTGGGAAAATTGGACAGCTACATGTAAAAGAATGAAACTGGACCATTCTCTTGCACCATACACAAAGATAAACTCAAAATGGATTAAAGATCTAAATGTGAGACAGAGACCCATCAAAATCCTAGAGGAGAACACAGGCAGCAGCCTCTTTGACCTTGGCCACACGACTTCTTGCTAGATATGTCTCCAAAGGCAAGGGAAACAAAAGCAAAATGAACTATTGGGACTTCATCAAAATAAAGAGCTTCTGCGCAGCAAAGGAAACAGTCAACAAAACTAAAAGGCAATCTAAGGAATGGGACAAGATATTTGCAAATGACGTGTCAGATCTAGGGGTAGTACCCGAGATCTATAAAGAACTTAGCAAATTCAAGATCCAAAAAACAAATAATCCAGTCAAGAAGACATGAACAGACATTTCTCTAAAAAAGCCATGCAAATGGCCAACAGACACATGCTCCACATCACTTGGCATCAGGGAAATACAAATCAAAACCACAATGAGATACCACCTTATACCAGTCAGTATATTAAAATTAACAAGATAGGAAACAACAAATGTTGGTGAGGATGCAGAGAAAGGGTAACCCTCCTAAACTATTGGTGGGAATGCAAGCTAGTGCAGCCACTCACAAAACACAAAACAGTGCGGAGGTTCCTTATGAAGTTAAAAATAGAGCTGCCCTATGACCCAGCAATCACACTACTGGGTATTTACCCCAAAGATACAGATGTAGTGATCCAAAGGTGCACCTGCACCCCAATGTTTATAGGAGCAATGTCCACAGTAGCCAAACTATGGAAAGAGCCCAGATGTCCATTGGCAAATGAATAGATAAAGATATGGTTCATATATACAATGGAATACTACTCAGCCATCAGAAAGGATGAATCCTTACCATATACATTGACTGGAGGGTATTATGCTGAGCAAAATAAGTCAACCAGAGAAATGCAGTTATCATATGTTCTCACTCATATGTGGAATATAAGAAATGGCATAGGGGAAGGGAGGGAAAACTGAATGGGAAGTCATCAGAGAGGGAGAAAAACCATTGTAGAGTCTTAACTCTAAGAAACAAACTGAGGGTTGGCGGAGGGGAGGTGGGTGGGGGGAATAGGGTGATTGGGTGATGAGCATTAAGGAGAACACATGATGTGACGAGCACTGGGTGTTACACGGAACTGATGAATTATTGAACTCTACATCTGAGACTAATGATGTAGTAGATGTTGGCCAATTGAATTTCAATTAAAAAAAAATTCTGTAGGCCCCACCTGCTTGTTTTTGTTCCTTCTTCAAAACCTGGGCATATCATGACACATTTTGGGCCTGGCTCCTTTTCCTCCATCATTGCTTCACTCTGATTATATTGGTAAATAACATCTATATGAATAATGAATTACTTGCCCTACTCCCTTCTGCTTTGTAGATCTCAATATCTAACTACCATAGGTAGAGCTACTTCTTACAGGTACAGTCTCATAGGTACAGAATGGAACATATTCCCTTCCTCGTAAATTGTGGTGTTCCTTCTGTATTCTGGATCTCAATTAATAACCTCATTGTCATCTAGCCTTCTAAACTAGAAAACTTGCAACTTCTCACTTCTAAACAACAACCAAATGGTATCCATTCTCCTGTGGGTTCTAAATGCTTGGCACTGTATTCCACTTACCCTAACACTGTGTGACCCTGGTATTTTTCCCCCTGAAGTATTAAAACAGTTTCCATCAGGATTTACTGACAATAGTTTAGTCCCAACTTCCAAACATGCACAGTTCAATCCCTTTATCATATCACTGTCAAAATAACCCTTCAAAAAAAAGAGTGATCAAGCAGCTCCAACACTTACAATATTTTGTTGGCTTTCCAGAATAAAAAGTAAACTCAGTGCAGTAAGGACCTTCAACTCGGCAACAATCTACCCTTTTTCTGGCATCTGCTTCTGCTCGTCACCGCGTACTCTGTCTCCACCACATTCCCCAGACTTGTTGATTTCCTCTGCCACCATACAAGCCATGCATGCCTCACAATTTCCATTCATACCCTCTCACACCCTTCTTCGCTGGGAAAACTCCTACTATGTGCTCACTTCAAATTACCCTCTTCATGGAGCCCTCCCTGACTGCAGGCAGAAACTTGCTTCTTTTTTTTTTTTGCCTTTCTATATAATTGTGTGTATTTACCTATTTCTGTCACCCATACTATATGATATCCTGTTTCTCATACATATTTTTTTCTGTTGAATTTCACACTCTTGAATATCATTTTGCATTCTCCTTCCATTTCTAACAATTAATATGATACTTATCACAGAGCAAAAACCTCAGTAGTATTTAGTTAATGACTAGATAGCTAAAATAATAAAAAATAGACTTTATATATAACATATATAAATAATTTACATATAATATATACATATGTAATGATTTTAAAAATTTTAAGTGTGTGCGTTGAACACAACCTCGCTACTTGTACCTAATGTGTGACATCTGATTATGTTGTTAAAGAGACATATGGTTCAGGAATGACCAGTAACAAGGGGTATACCTCTGTCTTTTCAAAAATAGAGAGCAGAGCTAGGGTTTGCAGCAATTAGAGAAAGAAGAGGGTTCAAAAGTACTTGAGGCATGCCCGATGCTGATTGGCAGACTCCTCAGACATTTGGCAAAGCAAAGCCACTTACAATCCACAATGTGGAAATGCTGAAACACGATTATACAATCTGTAATATTTCAAAGCTTCCTTTTATCTCATTAACAATATTTTAACACACTGAATTAACATATGTATTATTTCATTTAGATTCTGAATTTGAAGCCCTCTTTTTTGGCTTGTTTGTAAAAAGTTGGCTTTATTTGTCACTTACCTTAACTCAGTCATGTCATTTTGGTGTCCACAATGACAGTCCCTGGAACCTGCAGCCACAGTGATCAGTGACCACCGAGCCACACAAGGCCACACGCATGAGGCTGGAGCCCGTAGCCTTCCCGTGGGCGAGGCAGAGCAGACTGGGAGTTGCAGAGAGATGTCAAGTCTCTGCTCGGGGATGGCCACATGTGGTATGGTGCTAGCTCTGGCCTGGGGGTCAACAGACCTGCTGGTCCCATCCTGGTTCTGCTGCTGACTTGACAGGGGGCTTTAGGCAAATTGCTTCTTGTCCCTCAGTCATTTTGTTTCCTGGTTAGTGCCACTAGTAAGATCTCCTAGGAGCCCCGACTCAGACACGTGCCAGCTTTGTCACCTCTACTGAGTCATGACCACAGGAGGCCCTCTTTTAAGATGGAACCTGGAGCAAGTAGACATGTTGATTAGGACTCAGTATGGGGAGGGGGATGGAAGCCCATGAGGAATCACTTCTCTCTACGTGTAAACACAGCTGAGCTTTTCCTAAGACCAGGCACCGAGCAGGCAGGTGACAGAGCAATACACCAGATGGAGATCCTTGTCTTCGCGGAACTTTCCTTCTGGGGGGAAGAAGTCAAGAAAGAAGCAAACGGAGCTCCTGGGAGGTTCAGTCGATTGAGCTTCTGACACTTGATTTGGCTCAGGCCATGATCTCAAGATCCTGGGATCGAGCCCCATATCAGGTTCCCCGCTCAGCAGGGAGTTTGCTTGTCTCCCTCGACCTTTATCCCTCCTCTGGCACTCTCTCTCTCTCTCTCTCTTAAACAAATAAATCTTTAACAATAAACAAATAAATGAAGAAGAAAACATTAGTGATTTCAGAGTGGGCGTGTAAGAGAGAGAATAAACAGGATGAAGAGCCCGCATGGCTCTGAGGTTGGCCACCGGGCAACGTTGGGCCAGTGAAGACCCCCGGAGAAGGTGGCATTGGGAATGAGCTCTGGATGCCAAGATGGAGCCAACAATGGTGAAATTTAGGGAAAGGATGGTCCTGGCAGAGAGAGCAACATTTTCAGGGCTGGAACAAGCCCAGGACACTCGAGAAAGGGAGATGAATAGCGTAGCCGCAGCAGTGACGGGAAGAGGCTAGGAGTGACATGAAGCAGGAGATGCAGCCATGTGGCAGAGCCTGCCTGGTGGTCCTGGCAGAAATGAGGAAGCCGAGATTGCATTGTGTCTTTGCCTAGTTACATGTGCCTTTGTCCTGGAATGTCAGCTTTATGAGCAAAGAAAACCTGTCTACTTAACCACCATGTCGCCACTTACACTGAGAGGTGCTCTGTAACTGTGTTGAATTACCGAATGAACAAAAGAGGTTGCATGTGGCAGAGGCCAAGATGCCTGTTAGAAATACAGTGGAATGCACTGAGTACTTACCATGGACCAAGTGTGCTTTAAGCCTTTTATCTATATCAACCAATTTAATCTTCATAACACACAGAAAGATGTATTGTTATTAGCCAGTGAAGCAGCTGAGGCACAAAGAATAAATTTTGCAGTAGCACATAGCATTGACGGGGGAGTCTAAGCAATCCTAGCCCTTCTAGGAAGCTGCCATCTCTCCAATGTTCGTGTAGATGGCCAGGTAAACAAGCCTAGATCTCAAGTTTAAGGTTAGGGCAGGAGGTATAAGCAAGAGAACCATCAACACAGAAGTGCTGGTCAAGCTGAGGGGTCCAATTTTACAGCCAGGGCCACCAGCCACACCGTGGAAACACTTTACACACATATAATTGGGTCTGCAGTTTGATAAGGTAGTGACTTTATCCATGTTCTATGATAAAAATCAAACAAACAAACAAACAAAAAAACTGAGGTTCAGAAAGCTTAAACAACCTGACCAAAGCCAGCTGGCTAGAGAATTCAAACCTGGGGAGTCTACTCCTGGCAGGATTCAATGGAACTGAAATGGCTTATTATCCAGTGGAAATCAGAGACATGAGAAACATTGCTCCCCTTCAGAATCCTGACCTGGACCGAGAATATGAGCGTCCCATGTTCTCCTGGAGTAACGGTAACGGCATCTCTGGCTCAGTCTCCAGTGAGAGAACCGAGAGACTGTCTCTAAGCCCTAGAGGACTTTCCAAATTGGGCAGAGATTTGGCGTTGACTGTGGGGTCACATGAGGCGTCCCTGGCCACTGTGGTGGGATTTCTCCTCCCCGTGAAAATCACCTGGGTCTTTGAGGTGAGCCTCCATGCACGTGCCTTCACTCCAGAAACAGGCTGGGGGTTCCACCTTGTGCACTGTGCCCCACGCTCTGCTCCACATTCCCGCTGTGTGTCCGGCCCCCGGGAAAACAGTACTTGCAGACAGAGCTTTGCCTCCCATGCAAAAACCCCTAAAACCGATTCTTGAGGGGGGAAGAAAGTGAACGTGGAAATGATTGCCCTTGATTATTTTTCTGTTTGCATATGTGTTATTTGTGTTATTTTCTTCTTATGATTTCCTTCTCCCTGTTTCAAAGTGGCAAGTGGTATTTTTGAGCTTAGGAAGACCTGTCTGAAAGTGTGTTGTTAAAAAGGGGCGGGGAATAAGAATAAGAATAAATTCCCAAGACCGTAGCCACTGAAATCTCTTGGGCTTTCTTCAGGGCGTGACAAGTACGGCTGTGGTAGCTCCGGCTGCCCAATGGGGCATTTCGGAATCTCCAGGGATTGAGTAGCTGGAAAGGCACCCTTGATACTATAATTGGTTTCTTTGGCTGCTTTTATACATGTGCAGATTTCAAGTGACATTAAAGAAAGATTTTCTTTGTTTACCAGAAGGTTGAAGAGATTTTTTAAAAGTATAAATAAAACAAGCAAACATAAGACTCTGCCCTGGCAGGACCTTATGCCACTGAAGAATCCAAACCGATGTTACACAGTCTCTCAAGTCCAAATTAAGTTAAAAAAGTTGACATTTGAAAGAATTCAATTCAGATCAATCAGCTCAGTAACTGACTGCATTTATTTGTTTGATGTCATTTGGGCAAGTCCAGAGTATACTCTTGGGACAGATCCTATAAACCACTCCCTTTCAAGCCCCACCTCCGGACATAAATAATGAACCTTTCCTTTCCTCACTTCTTCCTTGGGAAGTGCCATGCAAGAATTTCCACTGGAGAAGACCATCATTTTCCCTTGAGGAAAAATATGACCTTTCCCTCCCACCCCCAGGACACCTTACTCCCATACTCTCATTAAGATAAACATTCTCAAAGCCCACAGTAAGAAATGAGATCTGTCACTGCATGTCTTCAAGATAATAGCTTGATAAAAACGACAGATTTGGCCACTGCATTGTCTCTTCGTCTACCTGACACCACTCAATCCTGGTGGCCAATATTTCTGTGGAATTAATTGGACAAAGTGTCAGGCACGCCCTGATTTTGTAACACACCATCCCGTGCAGCCCTGGGTGGGGGGTGAGCAGGCTGATCTCTGTTCCAAGTCACCGCTTTGGGAGTTCGGCTGTGAAGTCCTCAGCATCTTAGTGCTGCTCTGTGACTCATCCCAGACTATAGTACCTCCTTCAGCCCACCACGGAGACAGCAGCCTGTCACTAACGATCGGAAAACCAAAGCCGGCATCCTGACTCCCATCCAGACCCTCTCCAGAACACTCACATCCATCTTAACTCCCAGTTCCTACACAGCGATTTCCCTCACATATGTCTTCACTGATCCCTTTCCTCCCACACATTTCTCGTTCTATTTTTAAAATTACTCTATGCGCCAATACTCAGAGGCTGCCTTGTGTTATTATTTAACAGTTTTATGTACATCTTGTTGATGGTAGAAATTACGATTTATATTTAACTAGGCTTCCTGGCCTCCCTACTTGTCTGGCCCCATACCCAAAAAATTTTTATTATTATTAATATATATGTGTATATACACACACACATATATATAATTTTATAAATAAATGCATTAAATTATGGGTTTTTAAATTCATAACTTGCAGGGTGTTCTTGTGTTGTGTAATTACCAAAGTGTCTGTATTTTTCAAAGAAATGTGTCTCCTCTCTGTTTTCTAAAATTCCTGAAAGGTATTTCTACAATTCCCAAAATCCATCCAACTGATGGATTCTCCTCTTCCAGATCCCACCTCTTAACTGTTTCTGGAATTTCATCAAAGAATAAACTTAAGAATTTTCAAGGTCCAGTGCGCTGCATTTGTTTTCTTTGACTTCGTGTGCATTGCAACTTCATCACATAATCTGCTTTTCTTGGAATATATACATTCTACATGGATTATATTGTTTTGACCTCTGGCTCACCTTCAGTGGGAGGGTGGTTTATTTTAACCACATCTGCACCCCATACTTTTGGTTCTATGGAAATAATAAGACTTACAGAAACATTTCATTAACAACTTTTCATCTCATTTGTTTTTTATGTATATTTGCCATTAAGGTAATTATCATTAAGTTTTCCCAAATTCTTCATTGATGAGTCTCCATTATGCCAATTTGCAAGAAGTCTTGGTTATTTCAAATATCTTTGGTCTGGCTAGTGGCTTTTTCACTAGACTCAGCATCAGTCCTAGCTAAAAGTCTCAATTCTTACCATCGGTTGACCTACTATTAGTTCAGCCTGACTCTAAACACAAGTTCAGCTATTAAATCACTCTGAAAAATGTACTAAGTTTCTTACAGATAATCCATAATAGGGGTACTTGACCTGAGATCTTTATATTTCCTGTAAGTTATAAACAGAATTCAGCACATGCGGATATGCTGTTTTTCTGGTTGAGGGAAAGTATCGTTGTCAGATTCCTCCAAAAGCTCTATGACTCCAAAGGAATAGTGAATATTCTAGAAATAAATGCTGAATCTGGAGGAAAAGCAAGGAGACCTCTGAGATTTCTGAATTTTGTATCAATCTTCTCACGTCCTCTGTTCACAGATGTGGCCTGCCTTGGTGATAATATATAAATACCCAATTTTTACAAAAGCAGAAATATATAGTTATTTCAGAGGGTTGGGAGACAATGGACTGTCATCCCTCATGGCTTAATTTGACATCATCTAAATTAGGGTGCAGTGGAAGAGGAAGAATGGAGATTGGGTCTAAATACGGGCAGCAGTTCAGTCAGAAATGTGGTAAGTTTACATTCTGACGTGGAGATGGTCTGAGGAAAAGGCTTCATTCTTTAATGAATCTCTCGGACATCATGCACTTACACGTGAAATCCAAAAAGAAAGACGTAAGTGACCTTCCTTTTATCTGCCTTTCCTACCCCATGTCCAGTGTCATTAAGAGTTGATTCTCAGAAAAGACATCATATAGACAAAAACAAACAAAAAGTATTGAAAGCCCTCGAGGAAGAAAGCAAAGAGAAACATGAAATTATCCTTTTTAAAATCTTTTAACCTCACTGGGACTCAGCCCCATGTTTTATCCTAGCAGAGGGAATTAAATTAGATGTTCTCCACAGTCCCTTTCAAGTCTACAATCCTTGGATTTCTGTGATCTTGTGGTTTCATTATTTTTATTTCCAGTTTCAATAAGCAATTTCATCCTCAGCCCGCTGAGAAATTCTTCGCCCACGTCCCCTGCCACAACCCCACAGCCCCCATACTGCGAAGACCCCTGAGGGACCCCTCACTCCCTGCTGGCTGAAGGCCACCAGTGGGCGGGTTGCACGAACAGGGTCTGCAAACAAACACCCTCACACAAAGAAGCCTTCTTGTGACGCTGCCAAGAGGCTGCAGGTGTGCCCCCTCTCCCTCCTCACAATCTAGGTAGTTGAGACGGGTGGGAAGCGGAGGGTGGGATTTAGCACAGTGACTGGAAAATGAAAGGCACGCACAGTGCCCATCTTGGGAATAATGTGTTTCTGGAGCAGCCAAGAATCGTGGAGCAACCTGACATGACAAGACACGTAAGTGCTGCCTGGAGATCCATGCTTGCCAATTAAGTCGGCAATTACTGAAGTTGTTTTCTCCTGTCTGGATATGAAGTGATCACAGGAGACACATACCAGGAGAAAGTGGGAAACGCTTGCTCAGAAACACAGGCTTCCATTTGGGGAAATCAGGCAAGAGTTTTAGAAAGCATCCCTTTGCCTGTAGAGATGCAAAGGAAAGGAACACGAAGGAGCCCCCCCGCCCCCCCGTCTTGTTGTCCCTTCCCTCAGAATGCACAGAAAACTTGCATCTCTATTGGAAAGAGAGTCCAAACCCTACTGTGGTGATTAGTGCTGCTGGAGAAACAGCAGGCGGTAAATGGGTTGTCTGCAGAAACAACGTGAGTGCCTGGGTTCCTTTTCTCTAAGTCCTAGTTACAGAGTTGTAGGAGGGAGGAGCAGTGGCTCCCGCATACTAAGCAACTAGCAAGTGGAGGACAGGAGAGTGCGAGGGAACGAGACTGCCCAGGAGAAAGAAGCTCATTCGCAACCATAAGAGGCAAAGCTCCACTCTCTCCCTGCCTGTCCCCACGCACCCAGTCACTTAACCTCCTTCGGCTCTGCTCCCTCACACGTGAAATGGAAGCAATAAGGTGGACCACTCCTTCCTCTTTTACAGGCGTGTTATGAAAAAATATAAATTATTCAACAACGACAAAGGTATTTAAGATTCACAAGTGACTATCCCCTCTGGGTTATTAATGACAGTGACTCCACCACCCCCTGGAGAATACCAATGAGGGACCACAGCCTCCGGTCATGTCTCCCGGACTCGCACACCTTGCACAGAATGCCGGGCTCAAGAATCCTGTTTTCCCTCAGACCAGGAGAATCTGCTGGCTTACTCCATCCTCCTTCCCCGAGCACGAGCTTCCTGGATGTACACGGAGTACGGCCTTTCTGCATACGCGGGTTAAGAAAGGGGTGTCACTGGAAGAGGGAAGAGGCATTTGGGTACGATGACACTTCTACCTGTGATTCTACTGTTTATCTTCAGAGTTGATCTTTCTACGCTTACTGTACCATTTGCAGGGATGATAATGAATTTGTTTCAATTGCCTCGTCACTGCACAATGGTGAGTGCTCCCCGGAACGTTGTGTCCAGGAGGATTCTGAGCCTGCCCGACCTCTGAACGACTCCCTATTTTATTCTGCTGTGCCAGGCAAATGTGGGGGGTATTTTCACCTGCATCCAGTCAGTGCATTGATTTTTTTTTAAGATTTTATTTATTTATTTGACAGAGAGAGACACAGAGAGAGAGAGGGAACACAAGCAGAGGGAGTGGGAGAGGGAAAAACAGGCTTCCCGCAGAGCAGAGAGCCCAATGCGGGACTCGATCCCAGGACCCTGGGATCATGACCTGAGCCGAAGGCAGAGACTTAACCCACTGAGCCACCCAGGTAACCCAAATCAGTGCATTGATTATAAGAGAGGAAGATCAATGACAAAAGCAGTCATGAGAAGACACATTTCAGTGATCCTAAAGATAAGGGGTCATATCAAACTCTAAATGCTGAAGAAAGGCTAGAAAACTCTTAAAAACAAAGTTCTTAAAAAAATTCAACTAAGTTATTATTTTAAAGCTCCCCTTTTCTGTCAAGAGTAACTCGTCATTCTTTTTGAAGGCCTTGAGCCTACTGGACCTAAATAATATTAACCTACCCCTTAGACTTTCATTTAACACATCTCTCAGATTCTCATTAGCATTTACAACCATAAAACGAATTTAATTCATTTTTTTTTCACAAGAAAGAGTGTATAATTTGAAGGTTTGTTTTGCTACTAAAATAATTATCTGCCAATTACGGGTGGGGGGTGGGAGTAGGATGGGGAGAGAGGACGAGACAAGTGGTGCATTCCATTTAGGAGTGAATTATCTCGCTAGAAGTCATCCTCCGTTGGCACGCGGTGGCCCTGTCAACATGGATTTGTATGCCAGGGTATGACGTGCCCTAATCCATTTCACAGCCCCAGATAATCACTTACCGAAGAATGGGCTCTTTTTTAACACTACTGTATTGAAAGAAAATAGTGAACACCAGAAGTGCGAAGTCTACCCTGTTGCTCAGTGGGGTGTCAAAAGTACGGTATCCCATCCTTGTTTTGTTTTTTTAGCATGTGATTTTTTAATAGTAGAACCTATGGACCATTATTGTGCACACGTTATTTTCATACAGCAATATTTCATTTCTCTGCTGCTGAGCATTTGTTTAAAGAAGTGATTGAAGGGGCACATCGATGAGGCCTTGGAGAACTCTCCCTCCCCAGTGGGAACCAGTCTGCTCAGTGACTGTCTTTTGAATAAGTTTGACTCTGTTTTTCAAGAACTTTATTGAAATATATTTTACGTATAATAAAGTGTACATGTGTAAAGTGTAGAGATTTATAAACTTCACCTTATGTATACATAAAACCTATCACCACAATTAAGATAACCAGCATACACATAACCCCCAAATTCCCTCATGGTCTTAGCAATCCTCACTCTTGACCCTCCCTCCGATGGTTTAATTTTATGTGTTAACTTGTCTGGGCCAGTGGTGCCCAGATATTTGGTCAGACATTATTCTGGATATTTCTGCAAAAGTGTTTTTTGGATGAGTAACATTTAAATTGGTAGATGGCGAGTAAAACAGATTGCCCCCTATTACATGGGTGGGCCTCATCCAATCAGTTGATGGCCTTAAGAGAAAAGACTGTGTTCCCCAAGGAAGAAGGAATCCTGCTTTCAGAAGGCCCTTGGACTTTAGCTGCAGCGACTACTCTTCTCTCCAGATTTTGGACTTACACCTGCAAAATCATGTGAGTCTGTCCTTAAAATAAATCTCCCTCTCTCCACATCCTATTTGTCCCGTTTCTCTGGAGAATCACAACTAAAACGTTTCCCATTTCCCCACTGGCCCCTGCCCACTCCCACCCCAAACCCCAGGCAACACTGTTACTATGGATTAGTTTGTGTTTTTAAGAACTCGATACAAATGAAACAATAGAGTAGTACTCTTTTATGGCCTGACTTTCACTCATTGCCATTATTTGGAGATCCATCAATGTCGTGTGTATTGATCGTTTGACTTTTTATTGCTAAGTCATATAGTGCAGTTTGTATATGCTGCAATTTTTTATTCATTTGTTCATTACTGGACATTGGAGTAGTTTCCAGTTTTCAGCTACTACAAATAATTTTCTATGAACATTTGTGAGTGGAAATATGTTTTCAGTTCTCTTGGGTAAATGCCTTGGAGGATGGCTTGGGGTCATATGGTAGGTGTATGTGGCTAATAGGCTTTTAACTCTGCTGTTCTCTATTATATAATAGAGAGGTCAGAAGCTCAATGTATCATTCTATAAATTCTAGCTTTGAATTATGATTTATTTCCTCATTAGAGTTCAGCTCCACTTTTTTTGAATGACTATTTACAGGTATGTCTTTGAAAGTCGAAGGGAAATAAATCTAAACTCACGAGTTCTAAAAAATACACTCATTTCAGTTAAAAAGAAGATTGCTTTACATTCCTTTCATTTAACTTCAGTCAGTGAAGAATAGAATCAAACTCAATGGAGAATAGAATTACATGCTTTTTGTAGGTGTCAAAAATTTTAAATATATGCCTCGGTCTAAAGAATAAATGTAGTCATCATTTCCTATTATAGAGCAGTCTGCAGTGCAATGTGGGACCTGGTTTAGCAGGCCAGACCAGTATTTATTGAAAAAAATGCCAAACTTTTACCATTGAAATAGAGCTGTGGGAACATGACTTGAATTACCTAGAAACTGAGAATTCAGTAGACCTTTGACCAACTCAACTCTACCAAACTGCTTGTCTTCCTGCTTTTCTTAGATTCAGATTTGTTTGCTCTCACCTGTATGGAGGAAGTTTGTCACCGAGCAATGTTTCCACCATTAGCAATCTTATCTTCCAGAATCTTCCTTGTTGGAAAATGTAGGGCTCAGAAGCAAAAACATATTAAGTCCTGGGATACTAAGGGAAACGCTGTTGGAAGCAGTATTATCATTGCTCTGTAAGTGAATTCTTGGCTTATCGCTAGCATCAGAAAGATAATTTTAAAATAAATAAAATAAAGTCAATCAGTTATTGAGCCCTAAGGCACCATCAGATAGGAAGAGTAATAAATCAGGCTGATAGCCTTAAAACAGCCCCTGATTTTTCCTACTAATCAAATGAGATCAGAACTCCTCCATCACTACAGGAGAAAAGCCAAAATTAATTAGCTTATCCAACAGTGTCATTTACTAAATCAAAAGCCTTCGAAAGGTCAATGAATCTTGCCCTTATCATCTCATTATCTTCTATCAGTAATGAGGTATCATTAACCAGCCCCAAAGCAGCAGTTTTTTAGTGTGGTGCTGTAGCTGGGGACACTTGGCTGCTTCAAAAACAGTAGCTTGTGGAAAAGTCTGTTCTCCTACTTCCAGCTCTGTTTTTGACACTTTAATTTCTCCACGTCTATGATGGAAATAATGTTTTCCTTACTTACTACATTTTAAATGTAAAGGTACCATAAATTCATCAATGCTGGTACCCATGCCAAACACAGTCATTTTTTTTTCAAGATTTATTTATTTATCTGAGAGAGAGAGAGAGAGAGAGAGAGAGAGAGAGAGAGAGGGCATATGCAGGGGGCAGAGGGAGAGGGAGAGAAAAAACTCTCAAGCAGACTCCCTGCTGAGGACAGAACCCACGCAGGGCTCGATCTCATGACCCTGAGATCATGTCCTGTGCTGAAATCAAGATTCAGATGCTTAACCAACTGAGCCACCCAGGCGGCCCTCACAGTAATTTAAGTAAAAATCTTTCCTACTACTTAGTTGACCCACTCAATAATATTGACTGAGCACCTGCTGTGTGCTGGACATTCAGTGAGGTGCCCATAAGCTCAATGTTGTTAGCGAGGAAGTGACTCACTTTGTTTGAGATTTCCTTTGGCAATAGAGATGAGCTACATTAAAATGACACATTGAACACGCAGTAGGTGAGGGTCTACTCTGCTTGCTTAGGATTGACTGGTTCTTTGAGACCCTGATGCTCAGAGCATCGGCTCATAGAAGGAAGGCCTCTTCTACAGGGTTTCGTTTTTTAAGAGGGATGAGACTGACAGAGTTGAGAACTTTGATGGGATCCTGAGAAGGGCTGGATCACTGCAGGCTGACTGGGTGAGCTGGGAGACGGGGCAGGGGAAGCAGAGCCAAGGCTGGGGGTGGAGAAGCTGGTCTTTGGATGGGTGCAAGCGTGTTACTTGGAGAGCAAAGTTCAGCGAAGGGAGCACATAACAGAGGCACAGATGCAGAAATAAGGATCAGGGCTTTCAGAGAGCAGCACATATTGATGTGATGAGGACAATAATAGTGATGACAAGAGCAGTGGTCACAAACAGTAACACACACACACACACGACTTCAACATGCGGTCCGCTGTTTCATACAAGTTCTTTCTTCTAATTCCATCCTTCTAACCCCATCATTCCCTTTGTGCCAGGCAACAAGATGGCATAAAGGTCCCTCATCAAAAAGTGGGCAGCCTGGATTTTGAGCTCAGCACCATCTCTGCCTCTCCAAGACATCCCCTTTTCAGGGAAAAAAAAAAAAGCTGCAATCTGTATTTACCACATAATTTCAATGGGTTGATGGACTTTGAGGGTCTCCACAGCTTCAGGATTCAGCTGTTCCGACCTGGAGGGTATTCGGTAAAAATGCCAAATGAGGTGCCTCCGATGGGAAAGAAGAAATGCAGAGTATTCCTCAACTGAGGATGATGCGAGCAAGCAGTTTAGTGTCGAGACGGCTACCACAGTCAACTGTTGAGTGCACTGGAGGTGCCGCGCCAGGCACTTCCACCCAGTATCCTACGTCCCTCTCTATCCTCCACTAGTGCCATCTTTGCAGGCAACCCCTCCCCCACCCCCCACATTACACGCCTACAGGTAAGGAACGTGGTCTTCTGAAAGTGTGAGTCGTTTTCCCAAGGTCAGAGTAAGCAGGCAGGGTTGGCGCTCACTTCCCCCTCCCAGGTAACAGAGTCTGTGTCTCTCACCAGTTCTGCTCATCCTTGTCCCGGCTTCTGTGAACGGACCACTTGGCTCACATCAGTCCCCTCAGACTGGTCTTCCCACCCCATTTCCCGCCCGACGGGTGGAGAGAGCCTGGAATCCTCTTGACGACCGTCAGCAACAGTGGCTCAAAGTCAATGACTGGTATGAAAGTAGAAACACCCAGTACTTGGCCTTGAATCTGGACACACTCTCAGAGCCCCTGCAGAATCCCGGGGAGTCTGGATCTTCACCTGAAATCCCACCCTTGCCTGGCTCTGCTCCTTCTTCTGTCCTGCTCTGCCCGGCACCCTGGAGCACTTCCTAATGAATTGCTTGCCCTCAGATCCTTCGTCCGGGCA
The DNA here is from genome assembly GCA_002007465.1 of Ailurus styani. Lineage (NCBI taxonomy): Eukaryota > Metazoa > Chordata > Mammalia > Carnivora > Ailuridae > Ailurus > Ailurus styani. Next base: position 1,771,806 of record LNAC01000323.1, on the reverse strand, counting down.
CTGTTCCTGGAAGAATCAAAACTTAGATAGTCATATCAGCCATAAGACTAAAAGGATACCATACCTGCATTTGGTCTGCCTTTATTGGCTTTATTACATCACACAAGCCAATAGCTACAGAATCATAAAAAAATCAGCATGTAGAAATAAGTTATTTATTTATAGCATCATTTGGACAAACTAATTCTATGGACCCTTATAAGTTTGGTAAATAAAAACATTTTGGTAAATAAAAACATTTGAAGTTAAAATGGACAAAGCATAAATTATTTTATATTACTTTTAATATAACTTCTAATGACTTAATTTTCAAGTGTCTGGATTATAAATATGTAGATTACACATAATGCATGAACACTGAAGTCTTCTAATACCTCCTAAAGGTGAGAACTCTTGAGTCAACTTCAATATTAGGAATGAGGGCAACTCTGAAAGATCTGTGATAAGAAATTGTACCAGTAATGCACAACTAATAGGTAGTATTCTCTGGCTCGATCTGATGTAGATTTTTGAAGGTATATCTCTCCTTGTCCTGTCCCTGATCCGTGGTTGGAGAGCCCCATACGACACACCTAAGCTGCACATGGTGATGACTGTGGAAGGCACGAAGTCCCACTGTGTGCAGGATCGACAAACTGTGTGGGCCACCACAGATGTGAGGGTTGGGGCTACTGGTAGTAAAAATGTGAAGAAGCAGCACGTACACAGCACAATTCCTGAGGTGCATTTCTATGGATCATGATCCTGTGAGCTTAATTTTTCTTTAAAACGAAATTGAATTGAATTGGAGTACTATAAGACACAGCAAGCATGTTGGCTATCATAATTTAATACCTGGCAGACTTTTCCTTCAATAGATCATTGATATGAATTTATTTTAAATACTTATTTTTTTCTCCAGCCTGTTCACGGAGACAAAGATGCTCTGATTTTTGAAGAGATTATTTTATTTTCCCTTAGGAAATCCTATACTCAATGTGATTTTTAAAAAATATTAGCATTTGTCTTAGGGAAAGTTAATTCACTTCCTACTAGAGGAAAACAAGAAAAGCAGAACTTTACCTTATAGAATGCTTTTTATATTTTGATATCAAAATATGTTATAGTCTTTTAAAATCATATATTGAAGCCCTCCATAGGTCCATATGTGGTATTTTTAAAACGCTTTTTATATTTGTGAACCAGAGAAATCAGTCACAAGAAGAATTCTATTAAATGGAAAAAAAGAACTATAAAGCAGAGAGTCCCCAGAAGTGGGTCTGGATGAAGAGTTCAGATGAGGAGTACCTCAGATAAAGCTGCTTCCTTTCATTATGAATAAAGTAGTTCCTTCCACTCACCAGTGGGGGTCCTGCAATGATCTTGTAGGACCCGTTCTGAAATAGCATGCCTTTGGCCAAAATTCATGGGACTTTTTTACACAAATAATCAGATGGAGAAAACCAGTTGGGAAAAAAGAACAATCTTCTTAAAACATAAACATTAGCGAGAACATGAAGAAAGCTGTAAGAAAAAGAAATGTCTTTTAGAACATCATTTTTTAAAAGAAAGCAACGAGTCTTCTGCTAAAACCACCTCTGACATTCATAAAGCTGCTATTTATAATTCAATTGTTTCTTTGTGATGTATTAAACATTAGTGGTTTTCTCTTTCGATTTTCTAGAGTTTGTTTGATCAGAATCTCTGAAAATGTACTCGTGTGAACTTCTGTCAAGTGCCTGAATGACAGTGTGAAAGAATGTTTGGGGATGGGAAACATCAGTGCATATGGGACTGAGTGACAACTTCTTAAGGAAAACCTAAAAAAGGAGGTTTCTAGCCAAAATGTTTAATTACCGCCTAATCAAGACAGGCCAAGCCATCTGTTGGCTGGGATCTTGTCCCCACCTTGCCTGGTGATTGGTCCGCCATGTGTGAGAGAGCCGTCTCCAACTGACATCTGTCATCTGTCAACCCCCCAACTGTAATGATGAGCAAAGTTGCTATCAGCTGTCAATGGGCCATATGGAAGGATGAGTAACGAACAGATTGCAACCACATCACACGGACTCAAGAGTGTTTAAACAGGCGAACCAACATGCCACTCCCTAGCCACTTCCACCTAGATTGGAATCCTGCAAGAGAAGGTGAGGGAAGTGGGGTCATGCTTATTCATTAGATGCCATCTTGTCTTAACTTTTTACTGGACAGTGGAATAGAATAAATTAGAAAATAATTCCATAAATCAACTAATTGATCAATGAATTAATGAATCAATATATATTTGTTAGGGTAGAGCTAAAATAAATCTATCATGGCAATCTGCTAATGTCATAGACACTGGCTTCAGGAGTCATGTCAGTAGGAAAAAATCTCTTTATTGATTAGTTTGAAAACTAAGGCAAAAGCATCCATGAACAAGGCTCTAATACCATTTCACTTTGTTTTGGGGAGACTCTTGTAACCAAGCAAATTGTCAAGGGAGAATGTTAGGGCCTAAATATATATAAAGTGCCCTAGACTACTTGGCAAATAAGGTAGCGACCTTAATGTCATGTTTACACATTAGACTTTTCCAGTAGCCTTCTGCAGTCCAGAATTCTCTGTTATTCCAAGATTTATTCATAAGGATTTATTATAGTGAGTTACTTAACTTAAAAGAGTTATCTCATGGCCTTTAAACTGTGGAATGCATTCATATTACCTAAATTAAATTAAAAATTTATATTGAACCCAAGACAATAGTCATTTCTAGAACTAGAGTCAAAAGCAAATGGGTAACAGCATCTTTTTACAACTGAGGAATCAATTTGCAACCCCAAATTTTTCAACTCCATTTAGCTGTGGACACTAATGAGTTTTGCTTAGTGGTTCTCATTCCCAACTACACATTAGACCAATTAAACACAAAATTATAGGGACTGGGACCCAGATATGAATGTATTTTTAAGATTCTATCTATCATTCAAATGTACAGTTGAGAGGAATTATTTGTAAATTCAGTTCAACTGAACTTTGAGCTAAACCTGATGAAGCCTAGAGGGCATACGAGACTCCAACTCCCCTCAAGAAAACAGAAGGATGAAATAAATTGGTTTTGTCATGCATCCAGTAGCCATTGTGCCTACAGTGAACCAGGGACCTTGGGTTCAACAAGGTCCAGTCCTTTTCTAGCATTTTGTGTGTGCCCATTTCATGCAAGTTGTTTTCTGCATGAACATCCTGTGAGCCCTCTGGTTCTATGTAGATCAAATCTTGTCTTTGAACCTCCACCTACCTTCAGATTCCTTTGCTGTACAAAATGGATTCTCTAGGATCACAAAAATGTTACCTGTTCAGACTTGACCAGCTTCATAGCAAGTAGGAGGTAAGAATTATTATCACCATTTTGAAGACAGGGAGAAAGAAAGCTTGAAGAGGTCAAATAATTGGGTTGTGTAATTGCGGTGCTAGATTTCATCCCATCTGATTCCAAAGTCAACATATGCCTGTTTTAGCCAGGAACGTTGATTTATAGCTTCCCTCCCTCAAATCTGGATCTAACTTCTCTAGAGAGAAGCCAGTTCTGCAGTTCTGGCCCATCCAGCTCCAGCCAGCTCCATCAGGCACCTCCTTCCCACTGGAGGATGTTTCTGGCTCTCGTCCCATCACCAACTGAATTACAGGAGGGTCAAATCTACACACCATCTTCTCTTTCTCATTTACTGCTGACCAATCCAGGCTACTCTGACCTTTCTACAACTTGGATTTTCCTTTTCATCATTATAATAACATTTCTGTGTAGGTTGGTCTATATTTAACTGCTTTATGTTTGATCAATAAAATAAAGGAGCCTAATAAATGGATTATCTTTTTTCCCTTACTTTTGTGCAAAATTTTTTTTGTATTTAATCTTGATGAATTTCCCTAAAACTTCTGAGATTTATTTTTCTTAAAATGAAAAGAAAAATAATTTTGGATTAAACATTAATAATACTATTAATTAAATTCACTCAGAAGTAATGAAACTACTTTCAAAGTAAATAGGGCAATTTGATTTACTGAATTTTTTAAAAGTAAAATAAATAAAGAGCATGATAGACTGAAAATCTACTTCATCTCTTATTAGTTCTGAACTCTTTCTGGAATTGGGTTATAATGCTGTAAATAAAAACATATAAAGATATTTGTTTGGTACTTTTAATACATGTATTTGCTTAAAATGATATATTTTGTTTTTGCTTTACAAATAATATGTACTTGTGCTATGAAACTTGGAAAAATAGAGAAAATAATAATCATGAGAAAACAACCGTTAATATTTTAATCAAAGTGTTTGATTTTACTCAGATTTGTTGGAAAAAAATAAAACTAAAGAACTTGTTAAATGTAAAATAAAAATTTCTCTCAACACTCTGTATAAATTCTTAAAGGTTAAATATAAAGTATACAATTTTTCAAAAACTTTACTAAGTTGGTCATTATCAAAAAAGTGATAAATCATTCCCTAGAAAAGAAAATGACGGTAAAGTAATTATGGCTTTTGGCTATAATAAATCCACTGTGATTATACACCTGAACTGAGAATGTCAGTCAGGGTTCTCTCTTCCTAGGATTACCTGAATATTGTTTGTTTGACTTGATGATTTCAAAAGGCATTGCTTTTTAAACTCCATGAATTGTTAAAAAATTATGTCAAACTTTGATTTTGGAGACCATGATTTATTTTCATTTTTTTTAAACGTCACTTTGTAATTGCCTTTTTTTTTTCTTGACAGAAAACATAATCACTCATTTTGGATGACACTATCTATTTTCTTCTTGAAGACATTTTGATGCAGCCCTCAGACTTCATGTTCTAGTTTGGAATGATTATTTCTTTACCAGCAGTAAAGAAGTCACTCTGAAATTTATGTTATTCCCAATCATAAGTTAGTCCCACCTTTCTTAAAACTTATATCCTCTTCTTCTTCATATTTCTTTTTGGATTTGTTTTTTGGATTTATTTTTAATTGTTTATAATCAAAGAAAATGTGCATCACCAAATAAACTTTCTCAGTCTCTTTATGTTGGAAACCACCTAATTTTGCCTTCAAGTTTGAATGCTAATGTGGTTTCTTTCATTACAGTTGTTGCTCCATTGTTGACAAACATTAGATTTTACTAATGAGAAGTCTGGTGTTTCTTTAATATTTGCTACTTTTTTAAAAAAATAAAGTTTAGAATTTTTCTGTCTGTGACTGTCTGAAATGCCCACCATGCTTTGTCTATATGTGAGTTGTTTTCCAATTTTTCAGAAATTCCTGAGAGTTTTGGTTTGCTAATAATCCTCTTCCTTTTCACTGTCAGTTCCATTTTTGCTATGAAGTAAGGTGGTCAGTGTTCCATCTTGAACTAGCATTCTGTAATTGCTCTTTCATTTGGCACTAACAGCTCTAGGAAACACAAATATTGGTAGGACAGCTCTTGTCATCCACAAGGAAATAAGACATGCAAAAAAATAATTGCAATACAGAGCATTTAAGACACTTAACATTAAGTGTTTTGTATCACAATCCTTAAGTGACAGGATGCCTGATGCAGGAGAAATCTCTTTCAGTTGTAATAATCAAGAAAGACTGCATAAAGAAAAACAGCACTTGAGTACAATCTATAGGAATTGAAATGGTAGAAAAGAATCTAGTCTGGATAGCCATGAATGGAGGAAGAGAAAGAGATTGGTGGGGAAGAGTGAGTAGAACAGGGGCTGCTCTTGGAGTGGAACAGAAACACTTGTGTAAGAAATTGGTGGGACATGTAGGTTGGGAAATTTCATTTATTCATGAAATGCCTAAGCATCTATGATGAAGCTATCAACAAGCCCAGCACAGAGGCAACAGGTTAGATGAGCTCTTTGAGTGCAAAGCCTCTGGAGAATTCAATGGAATAAATGAAATGTAATACATATGTCCAAGTTTACAAGGTGACACACATTTGCATGTATATGTGTGTGTGTGTGTACAATGTGTTAACTATGTATAAAACTAAAATTATATATATATATAAAATATGGCATGAAACAAAAAATGGAGTGATTTCTTTTCCTGAAGTTAAGACTAGGTAGTGGAATATTATTCTTCAATGTGAGGATAAAGCCGCTGGACCCAAATCAGTAGGAAACTGGGTGCTTTTGAAAGCTTTTGCTTCTGGGAAAGACGATACAAAACGTGCTTTATAAACCTAAATCTGATGATGGTTTTTGGTACTCAACAAGGAAGAAAAATTATAGGATCCACTATGCCAATGAAGACGTTCTTTTTTTTTTTTTAAGATTTTATTTATTTATTTGACAGAGAGATAGAGAGAGAGCACAAGTAAGCAGAGTGGCAGGCAGGGGAGAGAGAGAAGCAGGCTCTCCACTGGGCAGCGAGCCCGATGCGGTGCTTGATCGCAGGACCCTGGAACCATGACACGAACAGAAGGCAGTCGCTTAACCGAGTCATCCAGGCACCCCCAATGAGGATGTTCTTACAGAAGAACATCTGAGAGAGACACTCAGGAAAACTGAAACTCAAGAGAAATGAAAAGGAAAACCAGAGGCAAATGAAAAAGTTAGGTCAACGAAAGGTAGGCAGACACACACATCTGACAGAAGGCAGCAAGGCTTGAGGGAAGGAACACAGAATGAGCACGGTCAACAGAAACAGATTTTCAATCTTTCAAATTTTCGATTTTTTCATCTTCAGATTAAAATTCTACCATTTTTACCAAGTTTGCACAGTATTTTTGGTGTTATTTCTTCAGTACTTTTGTCTCATATATTCATAAGAAACACACGAATTCTATCTTATATGGGTAATAATGCTAATCTCCTACCTGCACATTTTAACTTAGGAAGGTTAGTTTTTAAGGATCCCTTGTACTTCCCTTCACATTCCAGAGCAGGAGATCAAGTAGGGGAATTTTAATGTGGATTTCAGTTTTATGTATAAATCATCCTGTCATTTTGGCACTGCAGCTGAGTTTCCTCATATTAGCTGGAGAAGATCATGAATAAATTTGCAGCATGCTGCACAAGGGATTATGCGTACATGAAATAATTCTTATTGGCAATTGCTTTTACGATTCACTGCACAGAAAATTTAACATGAGGGCACAGAATCCCCATTTCTCACACTAGAGTGAAAACTGAGAGCCACACACACAGATGTTGAAGAACCACTGCTATGCTGACCAATGTGTCTTCTCTGCAAACCTATTCGCTTGACCCAATTCAACATCAGGAGTGCACATCCCTACTGGCCATGAGCTTCAGGTGGTGGCTTTTAGGGCTCAGAGAAAATTGTGATCCTTTCATCTGGTAATCAAGATCAGCCCCACTGACTCCAATTCATCCCTGAGTCTATTTTGGAATGTTCTGGTGCAGGAGTGAAGAACATGGGATGCAAGTGCTGACCTCTGTCCCATCCCCACAGAAGTTGCCATCACTGGACTATGGTGTTTCTTTAGACTGAGTAGTAACACGGGCTCTCAAGCCTTCTCGGCATTGTGTTCCAAGCAGCGGCTGGAAGCTGACTGGAGCAGACACACCAGCTCATATAAATCTGCTGCTCTCTCCCCTTATTTCCCAGTCCTTGTGGCTAGGACCCCTGAACATCCATCTCTAGTTCAGCTCTAATACAGGCTCTGAGGCCAACCTTTCCAGTAAGGGAAAAAGTTTAAGGAATCATAAGTTAGAATTGTAGAGGCTCAGAAAGAAGTCAGCCTCTTTATTGGTGCCACAAGATATTGATCTTATACGTTAGTTCTATTCACTGGGCTTTGACTGATTCCTTGAAGTCCTTGGTATATAGTGTCAGATCTGAGTTTATATCTTGGTTACTTGCTGAGGATACATTATTTCTCTGAGATTTTGGTGTTTCTTTATTCTTAATAAGCTCTCTAGAAGGCCAGAGTCCTTTCCCTTTGTGTTACCTATTTCCTGGAAACTTAAATACATTTCATGATTCTCCACTTCTGCTGGGACACACACTTTTGGCCATCCTTAAACCTGAGCATTACCTGCTGCCAGGCTTCCTGACATTCTCCCTGCCAGCTCAAGTCTCTTGGTGAAAACAGAATAAGCTTAACGCTTGCAAAACATTTTTGAGTTGACAAAATCTTCCCTCTTCCCATCAGCTGAATCACACTGTACCTCACCAAGTCCAATTTTTATACAATACTACAAGAATCTTCATCTTAGTCAAATTGATCTCTGAGTGTGTTTGATAACTTTTTCCTCCTCCACAGATTTCCTTAGAACATTCTCCCAACTCTGAATCCTCGCATGTCCTCCACAAAATTTCCCTCCATTATCCAGCCCAGAACCACCTTAGACCCTCTCACCTCCCTCGAAACTTACTTCTTAGAACCAGTACCACAATTAGCTCTATAGCCTAATAATTCTTGATAGTTTGTCTCATAGAATCAACTGTTCCCAAGTTTTGGAGGAATACTGAAAACCAAGTTGCTCAAGTACCAACTTGGTGTGATGAAAGAGCCTCCTCCACAAACCCCAATCAAGTGCATATCCAGGCCATATATGAACTTGCCAGTGACAAGGAGCTTACTACCCCTTCCGTCACAAATTTTTAACTAGCAATAATAGCTTCCTTAGTTACTTTAGTTTACTCTTATGGTTCTAACTGTATTTAGGGTGGAAACAAAAACTCCACCACAAAATGATGGTCCCTTACGTGTTTAAAACAAATTCTTATGTGTTTCTCAGTCTCTTGGCTTAATACCTTGAGACTTCAATTATTTCTGAGATTATATAGTTTCTAGTTATCTCATAGTTCTGGACCTGACTTATATTACCTTTTCTTTTTATCTGTCTTCAGATAGACTCACTGGAGATAAGTTCTATTCTTCACTGTGTTCTCCATTGTGATCATTGTCCTTGCATGAATACATATTGCAGAGCTGTTGATTAAAACTGACTTTTTAGTGAGGATTTATAAATCACAGGCTATTATTACTATACGTGTGTGTGTTGCAGGATAGACCATATGTGAGGCTACCAAACACATCTCAATGAATTAAAAAGATTGAAACCCTACAAATTATGCTCTCCAAACACAACAGAATGAAATTAGAAATTAATCATAGAAGGAAATCTGAAAAAAATTTCAAATGTGTGATAATTAAATGACATCCTCTTAAATAACCAGTGGGGTCAAAGAAATTAGAAATTGTTTTGAGGTAAATTAAAACAAAAATATGAAATGCCAAAACTTATGGAATTGAGCTAAAGAAGAACTTACAGATGGGACACCTGGGTGGCTCAGTGGGTTAAAGCCTCTGCCCTCGGCTCAGGGCATGATCTCAGGGTCCTGGGATCAAGCCCCGCACTGGGCTCTCTGCTCAGCGGGGAGCCTCCTTCCTCCTCTCCCTCTGCCTGCCTCTCAGCCTACTTGTGATCTCTCTCCCTCTGTGAAATAAATAAATAAAATCTTAAAAAAATAAAAAATAAAATAAAAAAATAAAAAATAAGAACTTACAAGGAAATGTATAGATGTATATTAAGATGTATATAAAAAGTAGAAAAATGACAAATCGGTAACCTAATCATTACTGTAAGAAACAAGGAAAAGAGAAGCAAACTACATACAAAGGGAGCAGAAGGAAGGAAATGAGAAAATATGAGGGTAGTAATAAATTAAATAGAAAATAGAAAATCAATAACAAAAATCAACAAAACCAAAAGTTGTTTTTCTTAAGGTCAACAAAATGTACAATCATTAGCTTAACTGTCCAAGAAAAGAAAGAAGAGAGAAAAGGCTCAAACTTCTTAAATCAGGATTGAAAGAGAGGGAATTGGTACTGACCTTATGGAAATAATGAGAATTATTAGGGGATACTATAAACATTTATACGTCAAAAATTTAATAACATAGATGAACTGGATAAATTCCTAGAGAGAGATGAACTAACAAAATTGACTCAAAAGAAATAAAAAATCTGAATAGAACAATAACAAGTGAAGAGAGAAAATAAGTAATCAAAAAAAAAAAAACCATCCCACAAGGAAAACCTTGGTTTCAGATGGCTTCACTGTTGAATTGTACCAGATATTTAAAGAAAATTTAACACCAGGTCTCAGCAAACTTTTCCAAAAAATAGAAGAGGAGTGAATGGGGGCACCTGGGTGGCTCACAGTGTTAAGTGGCTAGCTCTTGATTTCAGCTAGGTCCTGGGATTGAGAACCCCATTGGGCTCCACATTCAGCATGAAGTCTGCTTGGAATTCTCTCTCTCCCTCTCCCTCTGCCCACCCCCCCACACACACTCCTTGCACGCACACCACACCCTCCCTCTTTTTCTCTCCCTCTAAGGGAAAAAAAGAAGAAGAACAACAACCACGTTATGATCTCCGTAGATGAAGTAAAACGTATTTGACAAAATCCAACATTCTTTAATGATAAAAACATTCAACAAACTAGGAATAGAAGAGAACTTTCTCACCCTGAGGAATTGTATCTATGCAACCCCAACAGCTAATGTCAATCATACATACTGGTAAAAGCCTGAAAGCTTTCCATATGAAATTAGGAATAAGACAAAGATAACCACTCTACTACTTCTATTCAACATCAACTGGAGGTTCTAGCAATGGAAATTAGACAAGAAAAAAATAAATAAAAGGCATCTAGATTGCAAACGAGAAAGTAAAACAATCACTATTTTCAGATGACATAATACTATATGTAGAAAATTCTAAGGAATCCACATAAGAAACTTTTAGAGAAAATAAAAAAGTTCATCAACATTGCAGAACACAGGACCAGTATACAGAAATCAATTGTGTTTCTATAAACTGGAAATGAACAATCCAAAAATGAAATTAAGAAATCAATTCCATTCACTGCCGACTGCATCAACAATAAAACTTTGGAATTAATTTAGCAAAGGAATTGCAAGACTTGTACGCTGAAAACTACAAAATATCATTGAAAGAAATTGAAGACTGGAAGAAAATATGTTAAGATAACAATACTCTCCACACTGATTTGTAGGTTCAACAGAACACTATCAAAATCCCAGCTGCCATGTTTGCAGAAATTGACAAGATGATTCTAAAATTCATATGGAAATGCAAAGGACCCAGAATATCAAAGAATCTTGAGAGAGAGAAAAAAAAAAAGAAAAAAAGTTGGAAGACTCACCCTTCCCAGTTCAAAATTTTCAACAAAGTTACAGTAAACAAGGCAGCATGGTGCTGGCATGCCAATATGCTTGCAGACCAATGGACTATAATTGAGAGGCCAAAAATAAGCTTAAACATTATGATTAATTGATCTTTGACAAAGTGTTCAAAAAAATTAATGGAGACAGAAAAGTCTTTTTCCACAAATGGTGATGGAACAACTAGATATCCTCATGTAAAAGATCAAAGGGGGACCCTACCTCTCATCATATCAAAACTTCACTCAAAATGGAGTAAAAATAAGACAGGTATAAGTCTCTGTGCCCTTGGGTTAGGCAATGGTTTTTTAAACGTGGCACCAAAGCACAAGCAACCAAAGATGAAAGAGATAAATTGGACTAATCAAAATTAAAACATCTGTGTTCCCAAGGTGCTATCAAGGAAGTCAAAAGATACCCGCAGAAGAGGGGAAAGTATTTGCACATATCTGATAAGGATCCAATAACCAAAACAAGCAGAATTCTTACAACTCAACAAAGACAATACAATTACAAAATGATCAAAGTATTTGCACAAGCATTTCTTCAAAGAAGGTATACAAATGGCCAATAAGCACACGAAAAACCTCAAATCATTAGTTTTTAGGGCAATGCAAACCAAAAGTGCAGTGAGATACCACATCAACCCATTAGGATGGTTATAACCTAAAAGATGGACAATACCAGGTATCAGTGAGGATGTGGAGAAATTGAATCCTTCATACTTTGCCTGTACAAGTTTAACATGGTTCTACCACTTGGAAAACATTTTGGCAATTCCTCAAAATGTTGGGTTATTATACAACCCAAGAATTCTACTTCCGTATATATATTGAGGGAATTAAAAACATTTGTTCACACAAGAATATGTATATGAATGTTCATAGCAGCATTATTCAAAAGATTCAGAAAGCAGAAACAACCAACATTTTCATGAAATGGTAAATGAATATACAAAATGTGAAATACTCCATACAATGAAATGTTATTCAGTCATCAAAAGGAGTGAAGTGCCGATCTGCTGCAACATAGATGAACCTTGGAAATATTATGCTAAGTGAAAGAAGCCAGACACAAAACCCCACATGACTTAAATTGTAGGAATTGTCCAGAAGAGGCACATTTATAGAAAAAGAATGTTTGTCAGTGGTTGTGTAGAGTTAGGATCTATGGGGAAATGGGAAAGGACCACTAATGTATACAGAGTTTCTTCTGGGGGTGATGAAAATATTCTCAAATTGATTACCGTAATGATTGCCTAACTCTGAATATACCACAAATCACTGGATTGTACACTTTAAAAGGATGAATTGTGTAGTGTGGGGATTTATGTGTCATCAAAGCTGTCACATTAAAAAATATAAATGGATGGGGCTTGGAACGCTGAGCAAAAAAATATGCATTTAGAAAATTGATTCCTGTCATTTGTTTATTTAACAACTATTTATAGGTGCTTAATCTATGCCTGGGACTATTCTAGATGCTGTGGCTACAAGGATGAACAAACCAGCCTCCTTCATCTACATGCCCAAGAATAGGAAAAAGCATGTGGTTTAAAGGGGCCTGATGTATGTCCTCCAGAGACACCAGACACATGGAAATGCGAATAAATGGGCCGCAATACGATACAGTGTGGGTAAGAGAGCATAGGTTGGTCAAAGCAGGATTTCCAGTAACTGTAATTCTGGGATGTGAAGATGGGCTAAGAAACACATGATTGATAAAGACAACCAATGTTTTCGATTATGAGCAAAACAGAACACATGATCCGGATAAACTGGTTTTCCTATCAACGGATTCAAATACCAGAGACTTTTCATATCTGTTTTATTCGGTCAATAGAAATCTCTACCTTGAGCTTTTATAATGTCCTGGCATCAAAGAGCATTCCCTGTCTTATCTCATTTAATCCAGTGCCTCGCCTGCATGTTACAGAAAAGATCAGCGAGCCTGTACATTCAATGGTGAAGTCAGGATGGAGGTGAAGCTCCTCTGACTCAAAGATCCTCTTTTTCTGTCCCACAACCTCCTCTCTTTTGCAAGGTGTAGCGTCTCTGTCCAAGTGGATGTCTGCTTGGTGAATTTACCCGCAGAAGGACACAGTGAAATGACATCTTTTATGCACTCCGAGAGAAACGTCTGGGACCACAGAGCACCACAGTTCTACACCCCCCTGCCCGAGAAAGTCGTCTGCTTAGAGATGACACTGCTGACTGACTGCACAAGCCTCCAGGGACACTCTCTACCTCTCCCGGGACTCGAGTGGCCACAGTTGGGCCAGGCCAGGGGACATCTCCGTGAAAAGTCACACAGAAGCTGAGAAACTCACCCTCCTTAATTTAGGAGGAAATCAATTAGTGAAATTCTCTCAAAAATAGGAACTGCTTATTATTTGAGGAAGAGAATTAGAATCAACTCATTCTAATTCGTGGCTCAGTGAGCTCCAAACCTCTCATTAGAATCACAGAAATTTCCCCATTTAAAAATTCTGTTTAGTCTTCTTTTTTTTTTTCCCAGGGTGGTGAATGGATTTACAAAGAAAAGCTGTAGTGTATTTTGATGGTGTTCATATTGCGAAGTAGAAAAATTCGTGCAGAAACCTTCGGCTCCTCCAAATGCCAACACGAAGTGTCACGAAGAAACTGGAAACTGTACGTTTGCCAACGCGAGCGAGCAAGGGATTCATTCAGCCACGAGTTCCTGCTCTGCTGTGTAAATGAAACGTGTGCTAAAGTTGATGCCAAATTTGTCTTCTTTGGCGCTCTTGAACATTTTCTCTCCCATTTCTGGCCACCAGTTTCAGAAAAAGGAAAAGAGTATTTTTGACCATCAACCATTTAAAATCTGTACTTGTATTTGATTCATAACCTCATTCCAACATTGGAATGTACTGGATACTCAGATGACTAACTAGGTTGCAAAACTATTTATAACGGCATTGTATCATTTATACAAATTTGATTTTAATTCAGCACTGGTTAATGGGCCATAAAAATAAAGGGTGAGCCAACAACAAAAGGAATATGGTTTATTGCCTGAGAGAATGTCTTGGGACTGCGGTTGCTTGATAAGTTAATAATAGCAAAACATTAACTTCCCCCAAGGCCTTTGTCATCTGTGAAAGTGAGATGGCGTGATAGCCGTTTATAAAATAATAACTTTAAATATATACTTTGGAAGAAAGAAAATATCAAATGCAGGGAAATTGGGTGATTTCCTGCCCGAACAATGAAGCCGAAAGTTCAGGTGTGCTTGTAACACACTGAAGGAGAACACCATGCTTCACACCAATGTCCTGCTGTGGCTCCTTCTCCATCGGCATCCCACAGAAATCTAAGGGCTGGAGACGGGTTTTTGGGCAGGTGTATCGGCCATAAAATATAAGCAAGGGCAATAAAATCTGCTCATATTTCAAGAACACTATAACCACACTCGCAATCAATCTAGTTTAATTTTCTCTTAAAAAAAAAAAAGACCACTTTACCCCAAGGATCATGTTCACAAGGGAGCATGCCCTGAAACATTGCTAAATGTGCCCTACTTGGTCCTCTTGCTGAAGGGAGTTATGGCTGGAGATCAAAAGGGTGGGTGGGGTGAGAGCCCCTCCCCTTCCTCCAAAATAGATAGAACTGATGTGTTCTCTGATTAGGGCGAAAGGGTTTCCCACAGAGGTTGCATCTTCAGAAGAAGGACATTTTAGAATAATGAGTAGAGAATGAAAATTAAAGATGCTATTTTCTTTTTAATTGCTGGCAATCTTATTTAAGGGGCGTTTGACTGGACCCAGAAGTAGATAAAATGGGGTGGCAGGGGGAGACTTTTGGGTAGAAGCATTTCTAAAGTCCAGGGATTTGAGGATGAGTTCTTGGAGCATTCACCATCCCACTACGAAAGTGCAGGAAAAGTGAATGCACACCATTTGAGTATGGGTCAAAATTCTTTAGAAAGAGAAAAATAATTTTGTTGAAATAAGATTGTACTGGGCGCCTGGGTGGCTCAGTGGGTTAAGGCCTCTGCTTTCGGCTCAGGTCATGATCTCAGGGTCCTGGGATCGAGGCCCGCATCGGGCTCCCTGCTCGGCAGGGAGCCTGCTTCCCCCTCTCTCTGCCTGCTCTCTCTGCCTCCTTGTGATCTCTCTCCCTCTGTGAAATAAATAAATAAAATCTTTAAAAAAAAAAAAAGAAATAAAATTGTACTTTAAAAAATCTCCCTTGAATATAAATTTTACTTTTTAATATTTGCATTTCACAAAAGGTTTGTAGATAAAGTAATAGGAATAGCTCTGTGACCATAGGATGTTTGCACTGCTTTGTAACAGTGTTCTTATGGTGCAACCGTAAAAACCGGAAGAGAACAGTGCTCTTTTCAACAAAATGCTTAAAGATGTAGAAGATGCAACTTCCACCACAATTACTAAAGTGGAGATTTTTGTGATGAATCTTTTGGTTCACAGTGACATGGATCAATTTTAATTTGATGATCATCTTTGCATAAAACAAAAGTTCTAGGAGCACCTGGCTCAGTGGGTAGGCACATGACTCTTGGGTGTAGAGTTTGTTTAACGAAATTAAAAAAAAAATCTGGAATAATTCACAGGCGATGGCCCTTTTCCTGCCTGATACTTGATTGCAATATTTACCTGTAACCTTTGTTTTTTATAAGTTCTCCTTTCAGCTCCAGCAATGTGGGGGAGGAGGGTGGCCCTGTAGTGACTGGCCAGGCAGGGGATGACGCGGCCTGAGTAAGGCTATTCTTAAATAGCTCAGGGTCAAAGGAAGGGAAGATTGGCTACAAAAAAGGGGAATTGATCACATGAGCAAATAGTTTAAAGGTTGTAGGAGGCAGGTTTCTCGTTGTCGAAAGAGAAGAATCACAAACACGAAAAGAAGGAAAACTAGAAAGAATCCTGTGTGTTTGCATTAGAAATAAAGTATCAGAGTGATCACATCACTTTCAGTAAAAATAAATAGATACAGAAATAATTTAGATGTAAATGTTTGTATGTATGCTTATAATTCCCTTCTCCCAACAGTGAGAAAAATCATCTCATGTATTCCTGACTTTATGTCGTTCTCTGCTATAGCTCTTCATTCTCTCCACTTAGAGGACCTGGGCTTACCAACACCACAAAACAACCCGCACGGCTCGTACTCAGACCATAGCTTTGAACATGGTTTTCCTCTGCAAGGATCCATGGCTTCTGGAAGAAACGGTGGATTGCACGAGAGGGGCAAGGAGAGAACGCGATGACTCTCGGACGTCTTGTGCCAGATAATAAAGAAATGTGCTAGAAAAATTGTGAGAACATGTTACCAACACACGGAGGTCCCAATGGTCAATCTGGGAGAGTTTCAGCATTAAAATAAATAATTTCAATAACAGATTGTAACCCAAACTACCTATGAGTGCCACTGATGTTACGTGTACACAAATAAATTGACAGTTTGTTGAAGAATGAGGTTTTCATACAATCTCAAAAACTCCACACCCCCCTCTGCAAGCAAACCAAGGAACTATCAATTACCCTGAGAAAAATGACATTTTAGACTGAGGAAGGTCTGCAGATACTACCTAATCCAATGATCAAGATTAATTTAATCAACAATGCAGCAAATCGAAAGTGTGTTTCACAAGGAAGGATGTGCACAGCATCGCGGCTTCTGAGATCTTCCTGAAAAATGTATATAACCTGAACTGAATCACGAAAACCTCAGACATACCCCAGTCAAGGGACGGGCTACAAAACAAATGGTCTGGAATCCTCAAAACGTTCAAGATCATAAAAGCCAAGGAATGATTGGAAACTCTTCCAGGTTCAATGAGCTAAGGATCATAACAACGAAATGCACGTGTGATTCTGAGACAAAGGATTTTGCCGCACAAGAATATTTTGGGGACAACTGGAAAGATCTGGAAAGAGGTCTGTGGATTGGACAGTGATACAGCATTAATGGTATTTTCCTCATCCAAGATCTGTACCTGGAAGAGTGTCTTTGTTCACAGGAAAATACAAGCTAAAGTGTGAAGGAGAAATAGGGCGTCTCATCGGCAACATATCCTCACATAGCTCAGGGGCAAAATGTTTCCATATGCTGTCCTTGCAATGTTTTTATAGGAAAAGCTTGTATCAAAGTTAAAAAATAAAAATTAATGAAAAATTCATAGAGAGCACCCAGGTGGCTCAGTTCGTTAAGCGTCTGCCTTCGGCTCTGGTCATGATCCCAGGGTCCTGGGATCGAGACCCACATCGGGCTCCCTGCTCCTCGGGGAGCCTGCTTCTCCCTCTGCCTCTTTCTCTCATGAATAAATAAACAAAATCTTTTTTTAAAATAAATAAAATCTTTGAAAAGGAAAAAGCGATCGAAGTGAAGCTGCACTGTATGGTGGTGTCTCTTTCAGTCAGCCTGATCCCTGACGATCAAGGGAATTTGGTCTGAGTGAGAAGAAACCCAAACACTTTGGAGCTTGACCTTGCATGGCTTTTCAACTGGGATGGCATTGCTCTTGAAAGGAATGTTTGGTGAGCTCCCTTACCAGTTGTGAGGGACAGGTTGCTGTTTTCCACATTTCATGATGGTCACTTCTCAGTATCAGCTGTGAATCACTTTATCTTCCCAGGATTTCCAGTGAGAATCACTACATGAATTGAACAATTCAAGAAATTGGCCAGTACATTTCAGTTTAAACACATCCCACAGTGCATTATGCAAACTTTGGGATCAGCTCCTATGAGTGTTGTCATAAAGTGAGCCGTCCTTTTCATGCCTAAAACTCCCTTTTTAGGGGAAAAATTTTCTTTGGGTTGAAGTACTCAGTCTCCAGTACTCCTTCTTTTGCTATGAGCTGTTATTCTCCATTGCCCACTACCCACCGTTCCAAGATCATCCTTCACCCCCTTCTGCTCTGCTCCACATCTCAGGAGACTGACCTCTCCATCGTCCTGGCTCCCTGGTCCTCTGGCTTCTTGTGGGTTCACCTAGAGGCTCCCCCATGACTTTCGTTCTCACAGAGGCTCATTTGTTAGTGTTTCCACTGACAGACCCTTTTTCCAGGCCTCCGATCTTTCTCCAGGCTTCAGAAAGATGGTTCTGTACTCTACCTCTTCAGGCCCAGTGTGGTAACAGCTTCCCACGAGAGCCAGCTCCTGGACCCTTCAGTCTCCCTCGTTCTCCCAACCCTCTCTCAACCCCACCTCCCATCCATAGAGAGTTCTTTTATTAACCTCTCCTCAGTGAACCCCTGCGAGTGTACCAGCTGCTTCTTTCAGAGACCTGACTGAATCTTCATATGTGGCCTGTCTAGGGGTATCACCTAACCAAATGTGAAATTTAGAAATCAGAAACCGAAGGAGCAGGTCATAGAGGGGAAACTTCTTTAGCATTATGTGTGATTTGGAGCATGGGGTGCACTCCGCGTGGTGGAGGGGGGCTGAGGAAGCAGCTCAAGGTCCCTGTGAACTGTATCCTTGGGGTAGAAGGAAAGAGGGTAAGGGGGAAAGGAAATATAAAAGCTGAAAAGAAAGTCATTTTGGCCATGCAAGCAACAGAGGTAAAATGCACATGGGAGGCTAGCCAGTAGCTTTATATCAGCGTCGGCTGTGGTAGTAAACATGCTTCATTAACATATGTGTCCCCTCATCCGGCATACATGGAAACCAGAGAGTCGAAATGATCTGTAAGGATGTGTTTGCTGAAAACGGCTCACATGGTGTTGAGAATGCCCTCCAGTGGGGCCAAGTCAAGCTGGAGGGTGGAACGTAAGTTCTGACCTCTTTCAAAAATTCTCATAGTCTTTCTCTTTGCTAAAATAAAAGTATTATATACCAAGAATGGAAAGTCTAAATAGTTCCATTTCTAAGTTTATTTTAAAGTTGTGTCTATAGATGCTAGCCTTTATTTGAACTTCCTAGGGATGGATTTGCTGCTTCAGATCATCCTGAAAAGCCTACACTGTTTTTTTTTTCCTAGAATTGTACTAGATTTTAAAAAGA
This sequence comes from Ailurus styani, assembly GCA_002007465.1. Classification (NCBI taxonomy): domain Eukaryota; kingdom Metazoa; phylum Chordata; class Mammalia; order Carnivora; family Ailuridae; genus Ailurus; species Ailurus styani. Next base: position 1,752,657 of record LNAC01000323.1, on the reverse strand, counting down.
AAAAAAAAAGTATGAAGGATCCATCATCTATTGAAGCAACCACACTTTTTTGAGTTGGAAATTAAGATGCGGGTCAGAACTTGGAAACGCAAGGTCATGTAAAAATGGGCAGGATCATCAACCAGCAACCAGGGATTCTTTTTAAAACATTCTTAGAAAACTGCTCTGAAATTGGGTTCTGGTAGGAAAAAATGAAGACACGTGAGTCAATACTGATATTTTGTATTTTCTGTGATATTTCAGAATTACTACCACTTTGTACCAAGATGAATAAGCAAAAACAGTTTAAGAAAACATGGGTTTTGAGACAAAATTATCCCATGACTTCATGGTGGGAAAGGTAGGCACCTTGAACCTTTCTTTTCAGACAGAAGGAGCTTGGTGGCTTGGTAGGTCACATGCTTTGTCAAGAGCCATCTTTGCTGGTGGTCCAGCAGGGATTGGAGCTTGTGGCTTGGGCTTCCAGGCGGTCCTGGGTCTCAGTCCTGGTGCCACCACATGGGAGCGGCTTGGTCACAGTTCATGAGAAAGCTGTCAACCTCACAGAGTTCCCCATAGTCTCACCTGTAAAAGGGATTTATGACAATCCCTTAGGCAGTCATTGTGAGTATCAAATCAGTAACGCATGTGGAGACATTTTCAGAACCTATGTAAAGACGATAGCAATTATGTGAGTATTTTTTTTTTAAAGATTTTATTTATTTATTTATTTATTTCACAGAGGGAGAGAGATCACAAGGAGGCAGGCAGAGAGAGAAGGGGGGGAAGCAGGCTCCCTGCTGAGCAGGGAGCCCGACGCGGGCCTCGATCCCAGGACCCTGAGATCATGACCTGAGCCGAAAGCAGAGGCTTTAACCCACTGAGCCACCCAGGCGCCCAGTGAGTATTTTTATCATGACATCACACAATACCCTCAGTGTACCTGATGAGAAGCCTGGAGCTGGGGTTGCAGGTTGACTTGCGAACGCTCATCCAGGAGGCGATTCCAGAAATGCGTCTCAATTTCCACATTCATTCTCCCATCTGAATGTGGTTTCTACCATCATCAGCTTCCTTCCTATGACATTCCTACCAAATCTTGGCAGTGCCCCAAGATCGACATGGGATCTATCAGAGTGCCACCTAGAGGGAGGTATGAGCCAAGTTTGGCGATGCTAGTCCTGGTCCTAATGGCCTAATGGCCATAAAGATGGTCTCTTCTCTGTAGGTCTCAGTCCAGTTTGTGAGATGTCAAAGGATATGGAAAAATCCTATTAGTACCTACATCGCTGTATAATAATGGAAATATGTCACATTTTCATAAATCTTAACTGTCCTATGTCACAAAGCATGGTTAATTGGATGTAATCCCCCAAACAAGTTTTATTCTGTGTCCCACGTATTCCAGAATAAATTATAAGCATCACAGTGCCTGCAGTACAGTATCTTAAATGTTCCTCAAATATATTTGTCAACATAAAATAGACTTGTCTGTCTTTTATGCCTTGGTTTTAGATATTAAAAAACATCTTGAGATAGGCAGATCTAAGGGCAGGAGCATTTTGAACTTATGAATTCCACAGTGGCCTCAAATAATTAAACAGCAGATGGAATCCTAACGTTATCACTCTCTGCTAGTCCCAGTATCTTCTGTTCCTTCGACATTTTTATAGGAGAGTAACTGTCAACTGCATCGGGCATGTAGGAAACAGGTCCCTAGTAATACCAACAATAGTTTTTAAATTGCTCTGGTCTGACAGGAGACATTTTTAGTAAACCCACAAGGTTCTTTTCTAAAGCTTCTTTTCTAGGGACACCTGGGTGGCTCAGTCGGTTAAGCACATGTCTTCGGCTCAGGTCGTGATCTCAAGGTCCTGGGAATTGAGCCCCATGTCAGGCTCCCTGATCAGCAAGGAGCCTGCTTCTCCCTGTCCCTCTGCAGCTCCCCCTGTTTGTGCTGTCTCTCTAAGATAAATAATTAACATCCTTTAAATTTTTTTTAAAAAAATGAAGATTCTGTTCTAAAGACTCACAGACAATCCACTAGAAAGTGTTAATTGTGTATTTTGGACAAAATTCACAAGAGTCTACAGTTTCTGGAAATTCCAGAAGATTTGCAATATTTGCCATTCTCCAGTCAAAAAACAAAATAGAAAACTGCTTCATATAATCCATACATCTTTAAAAATTATTAAGTTTTTCTGAAATTATACATACTTATTTAACACGTTCTGATGTAATTCTCATGTACATGGGCATTTGAATTTATGTAAATCGATAGGTTTTGTTGTTTATGTCCTTTGCAGCTCACTTGAGTTTTGGGTTTTGCCCATCAGATTTGCCCTGCCCTTTACAGTTTGGGGCCCCTCTCTGAGTCGAAGGCAGTAAAGCTAAATGGAAATTGCACAGTTTTACCTTCGGTCCACATTGCATCATAGCTCCCAAAGGCTTTTGTCTGCTTTGTTCTTGTTGCTTCAAACCAAAAAGCTCTTTTCTTTCCCTAGCATTTCTCTTGAATTTCATTTGTCATGGGTTTGAGCCTTTCCTGACATCATTCGTACAGGTCTGTTTTATGCTTTCCTCATGTTTCCATTTAGTTTTGCATGTATATGTCCCACTTAACAGAAGATTAGCAATGTGTTGTGTGATCCATCAGAACTTGGGCCAGCGATGAAGAAGATCACGTGAACACAAGAAGCAAAACTTCTGTGGGATTGGCACGTCTGAAGACGAGCGCACGACTTTCCAGAACCCTGCTTCCTAACGCTGACCACTTCCTCCTCCTTCAGAGGTCATTCCTCAGGACAGGCTTCCTGGGAAAGTTCCTGGCAGTGACTCCTTTCGCTCCGGGACGGGAAGCCCCTAGTGTCCCCTCAACTGCCTCCCCAGCTTCACGCCTTCCAGCTGCAGAGTGCTGGTTTTCAGAAACTCCCCACGTTTCTCAGAAGAAGTAACAGGAACTGGGCCTTCATTTGTTCGTTCATTCATTCATTCATTCACCTGGTGTTTATTGAGTGCCTCCCACATGTCCAGGCACTCTCCTGGGCACCTGGAATACCTCAGGGAGCAAAGGACAAAACCCCTGACCTCCTCAGCTTGACATTGTAGGCATGCTAGTGGAACTCGACAGACAAAAACACAACAAAACAAAACAGGGAGAAAGAACTTCAGAGAAAAAACCCCAGCACACTCTAAAGCTGGGAGCCGCAGAACGGACTGGTGTTTTACCAGAAATCTCTGCAGATTCTTAAAAAATGCTGGAACTGGAACATAACGTACAAGGTGAAGAGCAGCCAGGAGTCTGGAGAGATGAGACAGTCCTGTTAGGACTGTCATTCAGGGATCTGAGTGTTTCTGGGTCCACCAAAGTTCCTACTTAGGACAACCAAATATTTGTTGAAATGAAGTAAAAAAGCTATGACATGCAGTTTAAATTTTATTTTGAGAAGCACGGTAGTTCTTTTTTTTTTTTTTAATATTTTATTTATTTGTTTGAGATAGAGAGAAAACAAGAGCTCAAGCTGGGGGTGGGCGACTGAGGGAGAGGGAGAAGCAGGCTCTCACACTGAGCAGAGAGCCCGACGTGGGGCTCAATCCCAAGATCTGGAATCATGACCTGAGCCGAAGGCAGATGCTTCACCAACTGAGCCACCCAGGTGCCTGAGAAGCACAGTAGTTTTTATAAAAACTGGGATTTTACAGGTAGTTTTTGATGAATGAATAAATGGAGGAAGGAATGAGTGGTATAAAGAACTAGAGCAGAGTCAGATTTGCATTTCCAAAAGACAATTACTGTGCCATTTTAGAAAGTAGATTTGATTGGGGAAACAAAGTAACCAGAATGGAGGGGACCAGATAAAAAAGTAGCAAGAGCCCCAGGATGAGAATCAGAGCCTTGCATGGCCTCGGCCCAAGGAGCTGGAGGGACACCAGTGGACCTGCTCGCTGCGCAGCTGAACACGCTGTCCCTGGGGCCGCGGTGGGCCGGCCTCTGGGTGGATAATGGCAAGGACAATGGGAATGAAATGTGGGGGCAAGATCAAAAAATACGTGGGGAATAAAAACGGATGGACTTGGGGACTGGTTGGATTTTTAAATTTAAATTTCCTTTATGGCTAATGACAGAAGTACTGAAACTCACATAGCTTTATTTAATTTTATTTGAGTGACCACAGTGTCCATTCTTAGGTTAACACTACCAAACTATAGAATACAGGTACCGATTCTGAAAAATTGAAAAAGCATTTTTCACCTGTTATTCCCTGGAAGCCTAATAACCATGAAATCGGTTGCTGTATCTGTACATGTCGAATTCAATGCACACTTAGTGTCCTTTATGACGATTTTGAATCTACCGTGACATCCCCTTGGTGGCTGCCACTGTCCCCTCCTTTGTCTAGACAGCTGCTGCGTTCAAACACTTCAACACATTTCTTAGTGCTTGATCATATATAGCTTTCTAATTATTTCTACTATAAAGTCACCGATACTCCTTTTACAATCACCATGAGGGCAAGCTCCTCTTTGTAGGTTAGATGTAGCTTAGCATAAGGTGGGGTAAAATAATGAAATTAATGTAATTAATTTCATCATTTTGCAAATGCAAAGCCTCCCTCTTACAAAAAAATCTTTCTTTTAAATTCATATTTTCAGTCAAGTGATTTTTGAAATGTCTTCATATAAAAATTAATGTGTTAGAAAAGATAGTAAATGCCTTCCCATCTTAGCATTAGAATGATTAAAAGTCACCGATCTGTTCTTTTGGGGGCCATTTAATTTCTTCATCTCAAAAGTTTATTGCAAGTTTGTAAGATTTCATGTTTCTCAGTTTCTATTTCCAATGTGTGGATGTTATTTCTATATTTGTTAAAAATGTGTCTGCATTTTGCACATTTCTAAGATGATCTGCAGGTGTGAAGTTTCTGTTCAGATTTTTAAGTAACTTGGTTTTTAAAATCTTATCTTTACATTAGAAACTCTAAGGTGCTGGAGACTGATTTGGTTTTCAGAAGACAGGCTTGCTTTTTAATGGCTTATTCACTTTAAAAGTAAATTCGGAATGTTTAGAAAAAGCCTTACTAATAAAATTTTGTTTCTGTTCTTTACATCATGATTTGGGACCCTTTGCAAGGTGAAGAGACTATAAACCAGGTGGCACCATAAATTTGGGTTGGAATAAAAGAGGATCGTTTATTTTCCAGCCATTACTGAGATTTCCTGGAAGAATAATTTTGGAGTGGGTATGGGGCAGGGAAGCAGATTTCATCACATTTGCTGTGAGTGACTTTACACTGGAAATCTGGTGAGTGTTCTACTCTCAGGTGTAGGTTTCATTGAGGGGCCTGAGACAAGAAGGAAACCCCCTCCAGGAAGAGCCTCCCAGGTCAAGATTAGATCACGGATGTCAAGGTCATCTGTCTGCAATATCCTGGTTCCAGAGCCATTGATTGCATTTGACCTTGGCTTAGCAAGGCCTGCTCTCCTCACACACTGCTGCCAATGCTGTCCTCCTGAAATGGATCATGCAGTGAAGGCGCATGGCCTCAAACAAGAGGGTTACTATTTGGTCAAGAATATTTAAGTAGTTCTGCAACCCCATCAGAAGTGCAGGCAGACTTATAAGCAAATGCTGATTTCCTGCCCAGAATCACTCTGTTAGCCCAACTACACTGGACAGATAAGCAGAGGCAGAAATGAAGGCAGCAGGAAAAGGGCTGGCAGCTAGATGATACATCTTCGTTCAGCCTCAGTCGTGCTGACTTATGATCTTGACCTTGCTGATCTTGGCTTCCTTACTCCGAAATCTGGCCAGTCACTACGGTTCAGGAAAGAGGTCAAGACCAAAAAGTATTGGCAAGCGTCCACAATCTATTTATAAGAAATCCAGAAAGTCACTTCGTGAATTCCATCCTTACTGGGACTTCTTTGTGTTCATGTTGGTTCTTGTATTTGATGGTGAACTCCATGAGGACCTGTCTCCTGGCTCGGCTGTAATCATCCATACCACCTGCATTTTGCTTCTTGTGGAAAATGATGAAATCATAGAACCTCAGAGAGGCTCTCCCAAAGTGTTAATCACCAGCCAGGTTCTTGACATTTTACTACATTTCTGTCTAATGTGCATTGCGGTGGTTAATTTTCCGTGTCAGCTTGGCTAGGCTATGGTACCCGTTTTTTGGTCAAACATGAATCTAAATGTTACTGTGAAGGTGTATTTTAGATGAGATTACCATTTAAATCAGTAGACTTTGAGTAAAGGAGATTACTGTCTGTAATGTGGGTAGGTTTCACTCCATCAGTTAAAGGTCTTAAGAGAAAAGATGTGCTCCGCCAGGAAGAAGGAATTCTGCGTCAAGATGGCCTTTGGATCCAAGACTGTAACATCATGTCAGCTCTTCCCTGGGTCTTAGTCTGCTAGCCTACTCTGCAGATTTGGGACTTTCTAGCCCCTGTAATCTCATACTTATCTCATACTATACACACACACACACACACACACACATATATACACACGTATATATATGTATATATATATATAGTATATACTATATATACTATAGTATATACTATTATATAGTATATAGTATATATAGGTTCTGTTTCTCTGGAAAACCCTGCCTAGTATAACCATCTAACCAGTTCTCAAATATTGCCATGTGATCAGGACTCTTTTTCTAAGATTGGCCTCTGTAACAATACAATCTTGGGATTGAACTTCACCTCAACAAGGTACGATGCTTTTGAGCAAATTACCTAGAGCTTTCTGAGCCCATCTCCCTCTCGATGAAACAGCTATAATGCCAACTCCCTGATAGAATGTCTTGGAAATTCCAGATGATATGTATAAAGCATCCAAGACGGACACGCTTCTGGATAAATGGTAGTCACCATTCTGTATTGATGAACTAAATGTGAATGAATCCTGCTGTTAACAGTACCAGCTGCAAATAGCATAGCTAGTTTGAACTTCTCAAATGAATTCATCTTTCTTAGCTAGAAAATGTCTGAGTACTGCATATTTTAAGATTGTCTTTTGTTGTAGTGTTGATGGGCAGGCTACAAAGAGATACCTCTAGAATAGAGTCAACTTCGTTCTCTCTGATGCAATAAAGAGAAACTTCTCAGATGATGGCTCTCCTTGGCTGGTAAGAGCAATGGCTCACTGCAGGAATCACAACTGATAACCAAGGAATTGAGAGACAATGGTTTGAGTTGCTGATGGCCCATGGCTTGCCTTGAAAACAAATGGAGTAGGAATTCACAGGAGGATCTTTTTAAGGATAAGCCCATCACCATTAATCATATTCCCAAGTGAATCAGAGTTTTCAAAAGTGATACTCACTAGCCTAATGTGCATAGATGGTACGGGGTATTTTTCTTGTATGTGAGGACTCAGATTTTTTCTAAAGACCATAACTACTATGTAGGTTATTTTTTTCTAATGTAAGTATTAAAAATTTCAAGAGCATATCAGCATCATGGCTGACCTTTCAGATATGAAGTCATAATAAATTAGTAAAGATAATTTTTAAAAAGGAAAATGTAAGCTTATGTGAAAACGAATGCTTATATTTCATATTTAATTTGATACTGTGATGGTTTTAGAAAGATATATTTCAATTCAACGTTAACATACTACGTTCATGCTGTAAGGACTTTAACACTTTTCGTTCTGTTCTGGATCCCAAACTACTTCAAACAGGACATTGGGACTTTCTTTTTAATTAATCAGTATGTACATTCATTATATCCAAGGAAAATATTGAAAGAGCTTTCAAGGAAAATCTTGTCACCTCTTCTTTTTTTTTTTTTAAGATTTTATTTATTTATTTGACACAGAGAGTGCTCACATGTAGGAGAAGCAGCAGCAGAGGGAGAGAGAGAAGCAGGCTCCCCGCTGAGCAGGAAGACTGATGTGGGGCTTGATCCCAGGACACTGGAATCATGACCTGAGCCGAAGGCAGCCACTTAATGACTAAGCCACCCAGATGCCCCTTCTCATTGCTTCTCAAAATACATTTCAAATTGAGAACATGGTATTGCATACATCACAAGTGAGACCGTGTGTTTGAGAATCAAGACAGGTAGACATGACTTTAAAATGGGAAAGGGAGTCAGGAAGCACAAAACCTCTTCACTAAGGATAATTTGGTTGCACAGGGTAGACAGAGCCGGCAAGTTCTACTAAGCTGTAATGAAAGTTGTTATTGAGAACCTATTGGATGTCTAGCTCCGTGCCAGATGCCATTCCTTGAGCAGCAGAAGCTGGTTGTCTTGCGTGGTTTGGCCCATAGCCTGTGGTGTCTGAATAATCACACAAGAGTAGAAGTCACTCAGAGACTCTCAGCCTAAACCTGGAATGTTGACTGCAACAACTGGAGACAGGATGTTTGCTGGAATCCAAGCAGTAAGCTAAGGAGGATCAATCAGGACTTGTCTGGAGTGTTCTGGAAACAATGGATGGGAGAAGGAATAAATTAGGGAAGTCGAATAGTGTTTTCTTCGGTAATGAAAATAATATGAATACTGATAAAAGCTTATGCTTATGTACCACCTATGTTTAAGCCCATCACTTCTGATGGAAAATTGTGAGAAATAATGCTATTTTGCATTGGTCTTTGAAAATAACCACAAATGACTTTAACATCCATCACCCAAAGAGTTTATTTAATTTTAACATTTGTCATTTTATCTTCTTCCTGTTTATTTTGTCCTTTAGCATTACTTCTTTAGGGATTTGTGTGTGTGTGTGATTTGTCAACAATATGGGATAAAACCCTTTATGACCCTGTGAGAGACTGCACAGGATCAGGACATAGATATCTATCCACTGGAATAAAAACCAAGTCCTCTAGATTGTCTGTAAGCAAGCAATTTAATATTGTTTCTTTCCATGACCTTATGATTATTCGGGAACAAAATTATCTCTCTTTGCTTGACTTTGTAAGGCATTTGATAGGTTGGTTTTGCTCTTTCTGTCATTTGAAGCCAGTCTTATCTGCCTATTCGTGGGAGCTGTCTCAGCAGTTAGCTCTTATTTTAGGGAAAAAAAGAATCTGTACAGTAATATTTCATTTTGTCATCATAGATAACAAATCACAAAAGAGTCGTAGCTCATAATGTTCTGAAAGAGAATTGTTGCTAAGGATGCTCGTTTTAAAATAATGCTAAAAAAAGAAAGGCAAGCTCTCTTAATTAGTGATTTTGAGAATTACTAGCTCTTGCTTCTATTTGAGTTTAGGAAAGCTATATTCTACCAAATAAATATTCTTATAACAATATTGTAGACAGTCTTCGGAATTTATTGAAATTCAAACTGTATACAAAGTTAAGAGTCAAATTTTTAAAGTTCACTTTTGTAGCCTGTGCTGTTTCTTTATGCTCTATAAGATGCACTAAATCTGCATTTAATTCCCAGATATGCTATTCACTGTGTGAACACACTTAATTTGAAAGGCCCTGCTCATGTTCCTTGTATTCTCGTCTCTAGTTGGCAAAGGAGGAGGATAAACAACATATTTACCCATAGGAATTTTAGTGAGATGAACACAGATCACTGCAGAATGCTTAAACAAAAACAAAAACAAAACAAAGAAGTCTTATATTTGAGAGCCATATAAAGAGGTGTTTAAAGACAAGGATTTTGGACTGTGATCAGGCTTGTGTTTGTGACCGGATTCTGCTAAATCGGAAGTATGTGGGCTGGAGGAAATTGTAATTCAGCCTCTCTAAAACTACTTATCTATAAAGTGAGGATAACAATCATACCTACCACATCATGTTGTCATGAGGATTGTATCAGATAGGAAAGGGCATTTAGCGTATATCCTGGATCTCAGGACTCAGCTGGCACCGATGACCATTTATTCCTGCACGAATAATAGTTGATGAATCTGTTTCCATCTTATTAAAACTCTTTCCTTCAAGCTGAAAAGCAGGACTGGTTCCAGTCTCAATCATGTTTCTTAGAGTCAGCGGGCAGCTGGAAACGCAGTGGGGATCTGGATGATAAGTCTTAGCTAGATACTGCTTTCAGAGTCGTAGGTCATTGCGCAGTAATTGAAGCCCCACATAGGGATGAAACAACCAGTAAAATACAGGGAGAGAGAGAGAAAGAGAGAGAGCAGGAGAGAGAGAGAGGAGGAAGAGGAGAGAAAGGTGAGGACAAATTCACAGGGAGCCCATAGAGTGGAGGTTGGAAAGAGGAAGGAGAAAGTGTGTATTTTTCCCTGAAACAAGGAGGATAGAACTTGGATTGAGTATGGATACAACCCAAAATTTTAGCTAGGAAGAAGGTAAAGCATTGACATATTTAATGATCTCCACTGTCTTTGATGTGGGTTTTGAGATGATTAATTAAAAATAAGGGAAGAAGAGAAGTAGGAGCAGTTAAAGGACCAGCTTCAGGAAGGCATAAAATTCACATATGAGAATGGAAGGCAAGGTTTGAAGGAGCCATGGGGCCAGTCAGGAAGGATCTTAGCTCTTATCTTCCCACCAAGGGAAATGATGAGATGAATGCAAAAGTTTTGGAATCTCAAATTGCTCATAGAGTGCACGATAGACTGTAAATAAACTCAAGTTTCACTTTTCCAGGATCGCTCTCCTTGACACCTGGTCCGATCTTAATATCCCTCCTCAATATTTCCAGAGCAGCCTATCAAGAAACTCATCATGCTGGCTTATCTACTTGTATTTCTCCCCAACCAATCTGAAATCTTCCTAAAGGCCAAACCATGTCTCCTCATTCCTTGGCTTCTAACACATAACCTGGGACATTTTTAAAATTCAGTGAAGGTGAACGAATCAACCAAAAAATACAGACGCTAACTAAATACTGTTGATATAAATAACAAAATCATGGGGCTCCTGGGTAGCTCAGTCTGTTAAATGCCCAACTTGTGATTTCAGCTCAGGTCACGATCTTATGGGTCATGAGGTCGAGCCCCATAGGGACCCCCGCTCGGTGGGGAGTCCGCTTGAGATTTTCTCTCTCTTTCCCTCCTTCCACTCATGAGGACCTTCTCTCTCTCTCTCAAACAAATAAATCTTTAAAAAAGTAACAAAATCATAAAAAAAACATGAACATAGCATATTTATAGCAAGCTATGTAAAAATGGGTCTTCTAAGAAAAGGAAAGATAATTGATGAACACTTTTTGGAGCAAAGGTCAATAAGTTCTTGTTAAGCCCTTCTAGCCAAAATTTGCATTCAAACAGTAAGTGTCCTCCTCCGGATTGCTTCCAAGTTATTCTGTGAAGCTCTTAACAGATGCACTAAGCCTTTGCCTGTCAGCTGAGAGCCAAGAGGGTAAGAAAATAATGAAAGGGCTTTTCTTTTCATGTGTTCTTGAACAGGCTTTTCTGTTATAGAACCAAATCAGCCTGACCTTCCATGCAACTAGGGATATCTTTCCAGTGTTTGAAAAATGTCACATGGATGGCAATGCCTTTTCCATGGCCAGACTATGCCTGTAGCCACACCAAGTGGGTGATTTTTATGGAACTGGTCTGCTAGTGACTTGTCACAGCTTGGATGTGGTCTGCCAGAGTGACTAGGGAGAAAGTTCTTGTGCCTTTTATCTGAGCCTAGAAAAACTTAAATCTCCTAACTCTAAGGGCATAATTTATTTTAGCATCCCTCTATACACTGTTTTTCAAATCTTCTTACCAAGTACCCATGTGATGACGACCTGGTCATTTCTACATGCATAAGTGTATCAGAAGTGTCATGAATTTTCTTCTTTTACTGCTCACTTCACTTCACTGATCTTCCGTGAATCTTTGCGAAGTCCGCTCCAACCCATACACTGATTTCTCCGCCATCAGGGGTTCTTGGTAACAGTGTGAGAAGCATTGCTTTGCTAACCACCCTGTGCTACAACATGGCAGAAACACCAAAGCCATGGTCTCCAGCATACACTCCGCAGTCCCTCCATTATATCTTTTCCCTAATTTTCTTAATCTATCCAATAGACTCAGTCAAGTGTCAGGCTCCTCTTTTCCATGATTAATTTTATCTGTCAACCTCTTTTTGTTGCGTTTTGTCATTTTGTTTTGTTTGTGGTGGAGAATGTGATGATACGGTGGGGGGGGGGGACACCAGACCAAAGGAACTCAGTCTTGGGGTAAAAGGTAAACTCTGGGAGTCCTAGGAGGTAAATAGGACTTTGGTGTCATTCATCTTGACACGCTTGGACCTTCACCTTGATTTTTGACTCTTTCACTCATCTGTTCAACAGACATTTTGTGGCACTCAGGAGCTGTCAAGTTCTGTGCCAGGCCTTGGGGATGCAAAGATGAAATACAGCTTTCTGACATAACTATGCTCATAATCTGGGAAGGAAAAAATGGGAAAATTAGGAAGTTATTATTTTGAAAAATCAACCTGTTCTTTAGGTCTCAGTGTCCCCATCTGAGTGAAACATATGTCAGTTCAATAAACTTCTATAAGACATGTTGTAGTGATATTTAAATTCCAGTCAATGGGAAGATACATTTCCTGGCCCAGTAACCACACTCCCTTTGTGATGAAGAGGTGATTTGAGTATAAGGTATCCCCACCCCTGAACTAGTCAAGGCTTCCTTCAAACCCCTCATTCCTTCTTGATTTCAGACCCTGACTCCTCTCTGGAGGGACCATTTGAGATTCTTCTCAGTGATGCTGAGTGCATGGAGGGTGGGGAGGATGATGATAAATCCATTCTGCCAATCTTAGTGCCTATCTTGCTCTGCTCTGGGCCCCGTATCCACCTCATTGTTAAATACGTATAATGCAGAAAAGACTTCAGAAAGCCAAGGTGTAGATAACTTTCAGTGTGGTTTGGTACATATTTGCTTTCCTCCTGTGGATAGCTGGAGGAGATTATCTTGTGTCTGATACCGTTTTCTAACAGTGATATAAAAATGCATGTCAGGGGAAAGAAATCCAAAAGCATGAATAAGCCCTTAATTATTTTCAAGAAAAAAATGTATAAATAGACCACTTGCTGGGAATAGATTTACATTTTACCTTATAAGTCATTTTAATGGCTTATGTTTGAACCGAAATGTGATATCTAAACTAGTGACTAAAAATACACAGAGAGTTCCAACCAGAACAGGAAAATTTTGTAGGGAAAGGAACAAGCAGTGAGAATAGGTATAAAGCAGAGTGTGGTTTGTATTTGCTTTGGAAGTCAAAGCCAGCCAAACCACATGTGACATTATTGATGACAACTGTCAACTCCGTGCTCAGTTTCCAGTATCCAACACTCCAACCCCATTCTGAGCCTGCTGGGCAAAGGTGGGCAGAGCTGCCCTGGGTCATACTGTCCCTAAACCTCATGTTCCCCAACAGGCCATATTACTTTTTTCATCCCCAGGCTGTTTCTCCACCACTGTGAGGTTTTCATGTCCACCTCACCAGACTATGCTGGTAACTCCATGAGGTCATGTAAGTGCATAGTATGAACCAAAATGGCGGTTGTGTTAAATCTGAATCCGAGTTTGTTCTTTCCATTCTCTATTCGTTGAACATACCATCCACTCCCAAGACTTCCCTTATTGTCTTTTTTTTTAATCTATTTTTCCCTATTGTCTTTAGACAGAAGATTACCAAATCCTTTCTCTTACAGCCCTAAATTCCTGCCTGAATTGTATTGCTTGCTGAATATGTTCTCTTGGGTAGATCATGTCCAACTCAGCGTGTTAGATTATTGTATTTACCTTCAAACAAGCTTCAAGTTCCAGTTTCTTTTCCTCTAAATGATAGAATTACCTTGTTCAGTTACCTAAGGTAAAAATACTGGGTTATCTTCAGTTTGGTTCTTCTATTCATTAATGTCACGCCTACTTATTGTCTGCACTGTGTCAGGCCCTGCCTTAGCACTTAGCATCCACAGTGATGAGCAACCTGGACATTCAAGACTGTCCAAACCCAATCTTCTTCGTTCTTTTTCTCCACTTTGGTCAATTCAGCTCAACTTGCCTATTACCTTCCTCTGCCTTCACCTTGAGCGCTCAGGTGAAGCAGCAGTGAAACCTACCTTCCCACACTTTGGTGCAGTCCCTACCCTCCTGCCAGGCTGCTATGTGGGCTCCACGTCCTCACGCAGGACTTCAACCATTCCTCCCACTTCTAGCAAGTGGGACATGCTCCTTAGTGCTCTGTCATGGAACAAATGACCTTTCCCATTATATCCAGCACAGATCTTTGTAACTCTCCTGTCCTGGGACACAATGGGAGCTCTTTTATTCCTTAGCTTGGGCTTAAATCTCTTCCCTCCACTCCTAAAACATAGAGGAAGGTTTTTGCCTCCACTCTTGAAAACTTTGTTCATCTTTAAGATAAGCTCTATTAACTTTTCTTCTCTAAAGACTTTACAGAACATTCTTAGCCAGGGGCTGATACACTCATTCATTCTGACCTGTGCTTTATCTTATGGAAAGAATATCTCATAATTTTCCTGCTTATTAAATACATGTTTTATTTTTTTAAAAAGATTTTATTTATTTATTTGTGAGAGAGAGCGCACAGCAGGCAGAGGGAGAAGCAGGCTCCCCATTGAGCAGGGAGCCTGATGAGGGAATCTACCCCAGGATCCTGGGATCATAACCTGAGCCAAAGGCAGATGCTTAACTGACTGAGCCACCCAGGTGTTCCTCAAATAGCATGTTGTAAAGTCGAAAGTACATTTACTGCCAGGAGTTAAAGTTGCTCTGCTTGGTGGCTTGAAACTTCTGGTCCAGTTTTCACTTCTTTTAGAACAGGACTTACGGCCTGTTAATGGACTTCCAAATGAGCATAACTCTTCCGATCATCGTCTTCACTGGCTAAGTTCTGACTTGAGCTGTGACGCTTCTTGGATTGCATATATACTTTTCTTTCCATTTTTTATTCTTTTTCAAAGAATATAAAATAGTTCTTGAGAGTTTGCATGTTTATTTTTGTGCTGTGGGGTTTCTGAAGAGGTTATGTTAAATGCTTGGAACAGATGTCAGAAGAAATAAGTTTACAACAATTTTCTTTGTAATAATGAAAAAATATTTTCCTGACAAGTGAAAAAAAAAGCACAGTTATTTTCCTTTGTTTCTCCAGATTTTTGAATAAACTATGCAATGTTCCTACTGTTCCTCTCTCTCTCTCCATATACCTGCTTGTATATATATAAATTTATATACACTTATATACACATACATAGAAAACATATATCTATATCTATATTGAGAGGTAGACAGAATTCAGAGCACCATTCTTGCTAATATGAAAAGCACAATAAAGTTTGGAAATCATATATCATGTATTATTTTTGCATATAAATAATTACTTGTAAAATCAAAGCAAAAATGATTGGCCTCCATAGCCTTCAACAATTTATTACCAAAATGGTTGAAATATGCATCCAACAGGTAGGACTCTAAAGAAATCTTGAATAAAAATGGCTGTAGGTCTTTTCAGTGGTGACCTCACCTCTTAAATTCACTGAAGTTTCTTTTCTGTAGCTAGGTTGTGATTGATTGTTCTGAACACAAACACCAGTAGATCAGAGAATTAATTAAGGGAAATCTAAATGTTTCTCCTTCAGTCCACTTGCTTCTAGTGCCTGATGGGCAGATGGATGCAGGTTGGTAAACAGATTATTGCTTTTTAGGGTGTGCAGAATACAGCAAATGTTTTGATTGCCAGGCCGAAGGGGTTTATTCTGAGAAAAGGCTCAGTTATGACCTAAGGACTATCCAAAGAAATCAATTGCAGCTAATCTTTCTAAGTGATAAACAAATGTGTACTAAATTTTAAAAAATACCCTAAAATTAAAAAAATAGGGAACTACACTAATATATAGTCTGAGAAAACGAGTCATAAAACCAACACATTTGGAGTTACAAATTTGTAATTTCAGATGAGATAAATTACCCTCTGGTCTTTTCATACATTTCTTTGAAGTAGATTTATTACCAAGAAAGTTTGCACTGCAAATATTTATACATTGAACTATATTTTTTAAAGGCACAAAGGCACTACTACAAGGTTGTTTTGTGGGGAGAGATTCTAAAGTAAAATGCTTTTTGCCATTTATATAGTGCACCTTAATACATGTGGTATAACAAGTCTGTGGTCCCTCGTTTCCTGCTGCTTAGAAACAAATGAAAAGTGTTTACTTTTTTAAATGTTTCAAATTGCTTTTTAAACTTTTTGAGGTGTGAGTTCTAAACTCCTTCCCTGAATGCACCTTCTTCTTCCCTTTAATCTCCAGATGCGCAGACCGTTGACCTGTCCAACCCCAAAACCTCCTTCTCCCAACCTGTTGTTACCTTGCTTGCTGGCTTACTTCCCATACAGGAAAGTTTGTGATTTTGTTAATATCTTTCTTTCTTTCTTTCTTTCTTTCTTTCTTT
>LNAC01000323.1:1647786-1735820 GCA_002007465.1 Ailurus styani | reverse complement strand
ATCTTCCTTCCTTCCTTCCTTCCTTCCTTCCTTTCTTTCTTCCTTCCTGCCTGCCTGCCTGCCTTCCCTCCTTCCTTTCTTCTTTCTTTCTTAAGTAGGCACCACGCCCATTGTAGAGCCCAATGCAGGGCTTGAACTCATGACCATGAGATTGAGACCTGAGCTGAGATTAAGAGTCAGATGCCTAACGGACTGAATCATCCGGGTGCTCTGTCTTCTATCAGTTTAGGAGTGCAGATCGATTGCCCAGCCTTGAGGTTGAATCAGTACCTATGTTTCCAATCAAAGGTCAGAGTTCAAGAAAGAAAACCTGTAAAGGTCAAAGAAGGTTTTCCTTTCGGATAAAAATACTCCAAAGTTCTTCCCTACAGTCTGATCATGTGATAATACTTGAAGTCTAGATAGTGCTTTTTAGAAAATATCAAAACAAAATTTTTTTAACACGGTCTGGTCTTCAAGACCATTCATGAGTTGGCCTCTGCTAACTTTTCTTAAGCTTCCTTTCCCACTACCATGTCTCTGAAATGTTGCGCCTCACCCACACCCAAATTCTTCTAGTGTCATGAGATGAGGTGCCATGTTCTCTCCATTTGTGCTCTCCATGCGGTCTCCAATATGTTCCCACCTTTTGTCACTCAACCATAGAGGGATCCAAGTTGTCTCCTCCTCCATAATGTGGGTAAGGATTGTCCCAATTAACCCCCATTACATTCCCTGAAACTTTACTGTATTTTAACTGTATATTAATTGCTTAATCCCCACCCACATCTGCCTTGAAACCCCAGAACCTAGACGGGCACCTGACATTAAGAAAGCACTCACAAGCACTGGATGAAATGATAAATTAATGCATGTGTGGATGGAGAAAATGATCACTGAATATCTCTCTGAGCCCACTGTGGATTATACTGCATTTTTCTCTTCCCTGTGGTTGATCTTTCTGCCCCTGATATGGTTCTTCTCTGTGTAGACATGCTGTGGATATGGAAAGAAGGGTTGTTTGTTGATCCCCATCCTGAAAAACTTCCTTCTTGAGTGGAGTCGTTTGCAGCTGTGAATTTGGTATAACAACAGAGGAGCATATAGACCGAGAGTTCAGAGGGTCTCAGGAGTTACATCCCACGGAGCTGTCCCAACCATATGGGGAGGCCCTTGTGTTCATTGATTGCTGAATAAAAGCCAGTTTCCTTTGCTTTCTTCCAAAATAACAATTATAGTTTAGGACACATCCTTGTCTTTGTTTGATAGTCTCTGGGGCGGGGGTAGGGAGCTGAGGAAGAAGCTTATCCTGTCATGTCTTTCAGATAGCTCTCTACACCAGAGGTTCTTGATATTTTGGACTCTCAATGTATAATTTCCAAAAAGTTAAAAATGTGTTCTGTGTACCCATATAGAATGAAGGTGTTCAAGGGTTTTATTTACCTCCTTTATTGGTGGGGGAACCAGGAAGATGATAAATCTGGACCCAAGAACATCTGAGGAAGAGGGGTTTGGATACATCCTCTGGAGATGCTTTAAAAAAGCTGAATATTAGAATGAGATATGGGTAAGTTAAATATAAAAACTGATTAATATTCTATAGAACAGCAACAACAACAACAAAAAACAAAGCCTTTTGGGGTTATTTTTTTCCTACCTAACAGAAATCTGCAATTAACATATAACTTCATGGTGCCCGCCCTGTAGTCAAAGAGCAAACAGCCAAGTCAAGCATGTTGAATAAAGATTAGGTGAGCTTGATGAACAATAACCCAATATGATATGGAAAAGGCATACAATTCACTTTTTTGCCTTATTTCCAAGTTTCAAATAAAGTTACTTAATAGTGGTTAGCCTCTGAGAATTGAAGCTATGGATCACTCACTCCACAGCATTATGCATACTAATTTAGAAGGTTTGGGATCTCCCTGAAGTCCATTCGCAGGTCCCCTGTGGTGCACAAACCCAAGAATGGCAGCTCCCTGTCCTCATTCTCCATGGCTGAAACGTGTGCACAAGACAGGAGACATTTGGTCACAACCAGGCTGACCATGTATCTTGGTTTTCCTTTCAAGGAGAACGTGCAGGGCACCCAGGGAAAACAAAGTGGATTCAGACTCAAGCAATTGGGCCAGCTAACTCTTCTGTTTCCAAGTGCCTTGCTCTACTGTTTCAGCCTGCCAACTCCAAACAATAAGCAGCTATGAGTGGCCACTGCCTTGCGCTGTGAGAGTCATGAAGCCACGGAGCTGCGAGTCAGCTGGCCCCACAGGACATGTGAGAAACTCTAGGCTGTATAGATGTGAAAATATGAATAGGAAATAGGGGCTGAGCCATCAAGACATAGGCAGATAGAGACAAATCTGTTCACTCTTTAGCTGAAAAAATGCAACTCTTTATTACTGTTTTATGATGCTTTTCTTCATTTTCCAATAAATACTTTGTCCAACTAAAAACTGAAAAAAACCCCTTATTTTCACTGAAAATTAGGCACTGAGTTTCCATTTTCTAAGAAAGTTGATGATGCGATTGCATGGATTGGATTGTTTTTCATAGTTCACCATCCACAGCGGGAGAGGAGCAGGGCCCTAATGAAGTCACCAACTGCTTCTGAAAGAGCCCCAGTATCTACTTCTAAAGTTAGTTTTTATTTTGAGTTTGTTTTTTATTTTTGAGACTTGACCCAAATATTATTTGACAGCTTTAGAAAAGGTAATTTACATATAACTCAATAAAGCATGATGTCTCATTTAGATCAATGACTTTTTCAAATTAATTTTACTTATTTCTTTTTTTTTCACATGTTCCCCTGACTAAGCCAGCCAGGTACTCCACACTCTTTCTTTTTGACTCCAGAATTTCATATGCACCCATAAGATGTGAAATTTTTCCATGTGGTGGAAAAATACGTCAAAGAGTTAAATAAACAGCATCAGATTTTTATCAGTGCCATCAGGTGATGCAAAGGAGAAAGAAGTTAATCTTAATAAGAGTTCTACGTTTTCGTCCAATTCACAAAATCAAAGGAAGGCTCTTGGAGTTTCTGTCAAAGGTGAAATGTGATTGTACATGCTATTATAAAGTCAAATGAAAAGTTCGATATTGAAGCTAGGACATTGTGCCATTCTGTTGTTTTATCTGTTTGTTTTTAATGATAACACATAATATAAACTTTGGTCAAGCACAGCTTTGTGGTAAAGCAATTCTTTTACTAAACTAAAAAAACTAGGTGCATGTTTGTGGTTTACACATAATTCATAATTATATCCAAATAAGTTTCAATATTGTGTCAAATATAGAATGATTACAAATATTTTGATGTTTTTACACCTAGAAAGACTCAATTCCAAAGTTTTGAAGGAAGCTGGTAAGAATACAAAAAAATCCTTTGGCATGACAGTTCACTCTGCCACCTAGCATCAGTCAGGTTTTGAAATGTTTCAGCCTTTGAAGAAGGCTTACTAAAGTAATAGTGAACTTTAGTTGCAGTTTTGTTCAAAGTCACATGAAAATCTTTACTCATATTATTTAAAGTAATGAATATCCAAAGAAAGTCAACTTAGGAAACTTTTTGCAAATTGCAATAATTCAAAACAAAGCTTCCAAATTGGAAGATATTATAGACTGTTCCTAAAAAGCAAGGGATGAACCAAACAAATTAAGTGGTGAGGATTCAAAAGGCATTTAAGATTTAAATGTGATCTTTTATAATTGCATTTTGAAATAAATCGATTCAGCATAAATTTCATCTGATGGAGCTCCCATTTTTAATTGGGGAAATCAGTAATTTTGCAGCAAATTAAAGTGAACTAAGAAGGGCTATATATGGGCAGCATTTGATTTAATTCTCCTAAAAAGCACTGGAAAAAGTCTTGTGAAAATATCTGTCGAATAAAAGTATCCAAAATGGAAGTACAGGGGAAAATAGTTAATCTGAAATATTTACGTAATTTAATATGAAAACAAATTGAGACTATTTTCATGTAGAAGAATGCGCTTTCCAATTGCCAGCTATCTCAGCTCCCATAAAAACTGTATTTCCCCATTTAAAAATATTATGGTCATACTTGTATTTCCTTGAACTGTCAGGTAAGTGACTGGAAGCAGTGACACCCCGGTAACAATAAGCACAACTAACGGCCAGAACTTGGTTTCTAATACCATTCTCTAAGAAGAGAAATCAGGGCTCCGGGAGAAATTGGCTGAGTGGAGGACCATATAGCAGATATGTCTGAGGAGCCTGTAACATCTGGCAGCGCCAGAAAACAAGATAGTGCTAACAAAAATAAATATCTACATGGATGGGGTTATGTCAAGGGGACACAGGAGCCAACGGAAGGAGCTCTCAATGGCCAAAGCAAGAACAAGTTGAACAAAATAAAAAGTATTATTGGAATATAATCCAAATTATAAAATAAATGCCTAAATATCCATGAGATCCTACTAATACAAATAACTGACTAAATAAATATAAACAAACAAACAAACAGGAGAGACTACATGAATGTCCCATGTAAAACAATTCCCTTTATGTGGGAATTTATGTGGATATTCTTCCCTCAAGGAGGTAGAGCATAACCCCCTTCTGCTTAATTATGGACTGTGAACAGTGACTTTCTCCCAAAAAGGACAGTATGGAAAGCTGGGGGAGTAACTACCCTGTGAAGAAAGCTGACAAGATTTCAACTCCTTCAGTCATGTGATCTGTGTTGGTATCAACAGCGGTGATTCCTGCTCATAGCATGTAACCTTAATATAATACAAGAATTGGACTCTCCTTCTGTGGTCGTCCTCCTCAAAACACATTACCCAGTGTGATCTTGAAAACAAACAAACAAACAAAAAAGCTAGACAAATTCCAGCAGAGGGCCATCCTGCAAAGTATCTGAACAGTCCTCCTCAAAACAATCAAAAACAAGTTTAAGAAACCATCGTAGCCAAGAGGGACCTAAGGAGACGTGACGGTCATGTGCTCTGCAGCATCCTGAAAAGAATCCTGGAATAGAAAAAGAACATTACGTTAAAACAAAGGCCATCTGAATAAGCTGTGGACTTTAGTTAATTATAATGTGCCAATTCTGGTTCATTAATTATAACAAATGTATCATACTAATGTAATATATTAATAACAGGAAACTGGGTGAGGAGGTACATGGGAACTCTCTGGACTATCTTTTTAATTCTTCTGTCATTCTAAAACTGCGTTAAAAGTAAAATCTATTTTAAAAAATAATAAATGTATACAAGGCCTCATATCTTCCCTTTCACCCTGAGCTCCGCTCAGCTGACAATGGCTGTAGCTCCAACTCATTCAACTGGAAGGTCCCAATATTTTGTATATTCACTTTAAGATCGTCAATGTATTTCCACTGAATTTGAGCCAGGATTTCTTTCAAGAAACAATCCTGAATCTAAAAATACTATAGTATGCTATGACTTGGGATAGTTAAAACCCTTAGTAAGTAGATATTTTGTAAAAAGAAATCATCATTTACAAAGAAGCACCAATTTCAAATTCAGTAGCCATAGAATGACGCTTTGAAAAAAAATTGCTGGTACTTTTATTTTAAAAATTAAAAATATTAATACACAATTGAAAATGTCCTCAGAAAAACATCAGTGCCATGAATCAATGTTAAATATCTTTACTGTTTTCCCCTTCCTACAAATTACTTCTACTAAACTTGCTCTTAATTTTAAAGACTCATAACCAGTGTGAGGGCACTCACTTCCTATGTATTCCTCATAGAGAAATTTTTATATTTTGTGAATACTTTGGGGGAAAAATCCCCTTGTACGTTTTCCTAGTATCTGATCTGATGAATACCCAGGAAATAGTTCGCATTCATTTTGCTTCTGTTAGTCAATCTCGTCTGATGTATCTTAACTCTTCGCTGTTCAAATGAAGATATTCCCATTTCTAATCTTTTTCACATTGAAGTATGCAAATATTTCAGCCTAAGTATTTCTCACAGACATTGCCTTTATGCCTCCATTCAGAGTAAGTTTCTTTAACATTTTGCCACTAAGTTTTGTCTATATCTCCATCTGACCCATTCTTGCCATTGCGCTTGTTCTCACATCTCACTCCGAGTAAGATTCTTTAGATCATGCAAAAAATTATTTTTCCACTGCAGCAAAACTTGGTATTTGTTCATCTTTGCAACCAGGGAAATGTACCACTCAAAAGGGCAGGCTCCAACAAAACTGTCTGTAAGAGGAATTACAATTTGGACCAAAACCTGTCAGAAGGACTGTTGTAAGTATAGATTGAGGTTAATAAAACGATGTTTCCAGAGCATGGGTAAATCCCAGAAACACTATGGTAAGCAGAGGAAGTCAGACACAAAAGACCACATATTGTATGACTCCGTTTACATGAAATATCCATGAAGGCAAATACATAAAGAAAAATAGATATAAAGACCAGTGATGCCCAGGGTCAGGGGTGGAAATGGATTGACTGAAAATGAATACCTCGCTTCTTTGGGTGGTGGAAATGTTCTCAATCTGGATTATGGTAATGTTTGCCTAATTATGCAAATTTACTAAAATTCATTGAATTATACACTTAAAAGGGTACATTTTGTAGGATGTAAATTATACCTCAATAAGTTACACCTCAGTAATTTAAAAATGATGCTTGACAAGGTGGCAATACAGGGAGATAACTCAGCCAGTTTGACCTCATTAGGATAAATTTCTAAACTTGAGCATTATTATAGTTACTTTGTCTCCGAATCACCTCTGAATTTCACAGGGGGCAAATTGCAATCCCAGTGTATAGGAACAAATGTGTTCAGGCTGCTTTAATACATGATAGAAACTGCAAAGTACTTTACAATGAATCAGCTCTACCGAGAGCTTCAGAAATTCATTATTCTGGATCTTGTAATCACTCTCAGTTTTATTCAGCCATCACTCCTTCACTTCTATCATTTCTGTTTGACAACTTTAAAAAAATAACCCCTTATCTTTCTTCTTTTCATAGTTTAATGTCAGCCAGAGTTTTAGGTGCCCCTTTTCTTTTCATTAATGCAAAGTTCCTTTCTTTGTGTCCATGCGACTACTGAGTTCAAGCAATTAGTTGTAGAAAAAGCTATGAAAATTTTATATTTCCAAGTGAACTGAAGCTCCTAACCTGTGAATAAATAAATGTCACTGATGGGCTAGGAATCAATAAAGAAAAACTACAAGGGAGGCTTTGTTGCAAGAATGGGTGCTCTTAAGCCATGCTTAATTTCTGGATGTTTATGGAAAGTATTCATGAATGTGACACAAGAGCACTATTCGCCTCTTTGTACGATTGGGGAAAAGGACCAGAAAGGAGCCAGTTAATAAAAAAATTAAAAAGTCCCGTGGTGAGAAATTGAACATATCAACCATGAAATTGTGTTGATCTGATAATTAAAGTGTCTTAGTTCAAATGTAGATCCTGGACACTTAACAAAATGGTGACAAAATAATTAGGAATGAAGGCATATTATACACACATTAATAGCTGAAATGGATAAAGTGTAAAGCTCCCTTCAAGAAAATGCTTTTTGAACAGCACAGAGCAATTATGCATAGACCTTATATTATTTCATCATTCAAAGAGGATCTGGGAAGAAAGACACAGAGCCTTTCTAGTTCGGGTGAGTTCTGAAGGGCACAATCAGAAACAGAGGAGGACCAGAGATGAAAGGGAGGAGCAAGGCATGTAGAAAAGTAACAAATGAAGAAAGATGAGCACGAAGTGTGGGGGCTCCAGCCCCCCTCCGGCGCGCAGCTCCCCACTCTCTGCTAGGAATCTCCCTTTGCCCAAAGTCATCCTTTGACACTTTGTCCCTGCAAGATTTTCTCTAGTCTCTTCCTGTATCCTTTCTTCCCTCTCTTCTCATAAAAACAGTCATTAAGGCCAGAAAACTCTTGACAAAAATGAAAATGAATGGTGTAATTTTTGCACCGACTCCGGGAGGAGGCACCGAGGAACAGGGAGCAATGCATCACCTCTTTATAGTTCAGCCGGGACGGCCACCTTTGGAGAAACTCAAAAACTGGGGGCTGGAAACAGAGGGCTTTCAGGGAAGTGGGTCATTCATTACAATACCTATTGTTCTGAGGTTGGGCGTGCCGGCTGATATTTGTACGGTTTCAGCTGGGTAATTGGGTTCTCTGGCTCTGTCTCTTTCCCTTGAGGAGTTTAAATTTTTCCTTTTAGAACCATAATAGAAAGACGAGTCAGTGGCCCAGTTTTTTAAAAAGTAGATTTTTTTTAATTTTTTTTTAATTTTTTTTTTTTAAGATTTTTTATTTATTTATTTGATAGAGAGAGAGAGATCACAGGTAGGCAGAGAGGCAGGCAGAGAGATAGGAGGAAGCAGGCTCCCTGCCGAGCAGAGAGCCCGATGCGGGCCTTGATCCCAGGACCCTGAGATCATGACCTGAGCCGAAGGCAGAGGCTTTAACCCACTGAGCCACCCAGGCGCCCCAGATTTTTTTTTTAAACGTAGTCTACAATGTAGTTAGAAAAGAAATGGTCCCAATTCATGCGAGGGTCTTCTCTTGCACATAAAGCATCCATGAGGCTAACTTTGAATGAGGAGAAAAAGGAAAGCAGATGCTGTCATATTATGTTAGACATGAAAGCACTATTCATCGAGTGGTTTTATATTATCAAAGACACTTTGTACTCACTGTCCCGCATCAGCCCCTGGTGTTCATGACTATGTTCATCATTATTAATTATTATTATTGTATGCTTCCTATTATTTGCATTTTTCGTTCTATTATGGATATAAGGCAATTGAGGTTAAAGACTGAAAAGCCCAATCCCGTCATCTTCCGGAGAGGAATAGAGGTTGCAGGGAAATCCGGGGCCTCGCCCAGCTTTCCTGCTAATTGGGGGTGGACTCGGAGCTCCAAGTCCGGCCTCCTGGGGCGCGCGGGCCACTAGATGAAGCTACCTTTTATTTGGCCTCACAGTGATCCATCGGCATGGAAACAGGGACGTTTTACACGTGTTTGCATTCTTTTTAACTGGATCACAAAGCAGAGAACTCCTGCATACAAACCAGTTTGGATGGGCTGGCCAGCGCCAGGGACCTCACAAGATTCTGAGATCGAGATGGTAATTCGCGGGCAGCCGGGGCCGCACTAAAGCACCCCCCGGATTCCAGGAACTGGAAGTTTTGCCAGGACAGCCATGAGGAACAGATCCCGGGGTTGGGGGGTGGGGGTAAGAAATCTCGAAGTAGACCCCCTCGCTCCTGTCTCTCCCCGCGATGGCTGGCCCCGGCTGGAGCTCTCCTCTCTTCTCTCCCTCTCTGTTTCAAGTCAGCTTTCCTTCAAAGCCTCAGTCGTTCTCCTTGATATCTTCTGGGGGGAAAAAAGAGTGCAATCTATCCGCTGTCCTGTAAGTACACGTGACATCGAGGCAGACAGTGGGCATTTGTGGGCTCCTGTATCACCGACATTCCCGATGGTGGGTGCACATCACAGCACGGCCCCAAAGGGAGAAAAGAGCAGAGCCTCACGAATATTTTCGTAATCTTCGTTTTCAGAGATGTTTTATTTTTATGACATTTCTCAGACAAAACTCAGGATACATTGCATTAAAGTTGATTTTCTAAGAGAGCAGCTCTTTATTACTTCCCTCTGGTGGCTTCAGGCCAGCGATCCTACCACTCCGTGCCTTCCGTTCTCCCCTGGGAAGCAAGGCTAACAACAGTCTGTACCTCAAAGGCCTGCTGTGAGGATTAAATGAGCAAAAATTCAAAGCCTTTAGAGGAATGACGGGTGCATGATCAGACCCAAATAACAGTTGTTGACAATTTTTCCCTGGAAAGATGCTAAAGTTGTGGATGAATTATCACACACATTCTAGGTGAGATGATCTTCTAGAAGATCATCTTACCTGGTTAACCATGGACTGTTCACTGTGATTTGTCCCTTGTCCATGGATCGTAAGACACCAGATCGCCCTCCATACCCCCAGGTCTTCTGGGCTCCACGCTCACATCCAGTCCTGGGCCACAGAACTTCATCACCAGTCGGGAGGAGGTGGGGGCACGGGCAGATGTTGAACTCAGGTCTTGATCTTTTTTCTTTCTTTCTTTCTTTCTTTCTTTCTTTCTTTCTTTCTTTCTTTTAAAGATTTTATTTATTCATTTGACACAGAGAGAGAGAGAGAGAGATTACAAGTAGGCAGAGAGGCAGGCAGAAAGAGAGGAGGAAGCAGGCTCCCTGCCGAGCAGAGAGTCTGATGCGGGCCTCGATCCCAGGACCCTGGGATCATGACCTGAGCCAAAGGCAGAGGCTTTAACCCACTGAGCCACCCAAGCGCCCGGTCTTGATCTTTCCACCTTAGCACTCGACCCCAGACTCTAGGAGATCCATGGCTCTGATGTATGTAGTGTTCCTTGGAAATAGTTAACATTGGCGGGGTTATCTTTATTATGGAAATTAATACTCTCACTGTTTTATTCATTAATATTTTAATATGTTTACGGTAAGACTCAACTCAAACCAATTTCCAAATCAAATCTGTCCCTTAGTAATTTGATTTGTCGGAACAGAGAACAAAAGCATTACCAACAGAGTACTTTGAATGAAATTATAATTAATTAGCCATCCGAATGCACTAACTAATTTTGGATGAGTAATTAGATGACTAATTATGTTGAAAACAGAACCGTGTACTTAATGAGATGACCACGGCCAATTCCACCCACAGAGAATTTTTTTCTATTAGTTAAACTTTTGACTGTGTTTGATGATCCAGTGTCCACCTGTCGCATGAAAGATACGGAGAGGTGAGAGTTGAGCCTGTTTCGACTTGCACTTTCCATTACACACCAATTTAAAGCCTCTTTCCAGAACGTGTGTTCCCTGATAATCCTGCACAGATTAATCGGCATGCTGTCTCTTTCCCTGGATGCCCTTCACACATACCTACCTCCCCAAACCCACTTACATCCTATGATAATTCCTTGACGTTCCTAAAAATAGCGAGAATGCATTGTTTCTGTTTCCGCGTGGGATCCGCACAATGATACACTAACCAAGAAGAGAAATAACACATTGATCGGGCTATAGATAAATCTTCATCCGCCCAGGAGAAGTATCTGAACTAGCAGTTTCTCCTTTGAAAAGGGAGACCAGCTCAGATCACAGGCAACCTTGAAGCACTCCGCGGTTCCGCTTCACGCAGCTGGTTCTAACTAGCACCTACTTGGCAGAAAGCTACATTCAGGATTTCTGGTTTTAAGTTCAAACCAATATTTCATAGCAATTGTGTTGTCAGAATTCAGGTCAGGAAGATGGCAGATGTTAATTTAAACCAAAGAAGCAAAAACAAACTCTTTTCACTTTTTCTTTTTTTATCCCTGAATTGGCAGCTCTGCACAAATTCTGAACACAAAATCAACTGCAAGTGGGTTAGAGACACATCGTATAGAGGAGACTTTCTGAAGGTATTTTGGTGTCTGGGAAATACAGAATAGATTCTAAAACCAGGCAAATCATAGGATGCTAGGAAAAATCATAGGATGTCCTTGTACATCGCAAAGTAATACTGTTGATTTGCTTCATTCTAAAGAGTAGGCTGAAAATCATAATGATCCCAGCTTTTGTGAAAATGTCTTTCCTGGTCCATACTAACCAGTGAGCCAGATGGTTAAGATCAGTCCCCAGAGAAAGACACTAGCCCCTGTCTCTTCTTGTTTCCTAGACTTTGAAAGGACTCCCCTTTCAGAAGAGGACTCTGCACAAAAACGAGTATTCATACCTGGAATCCAGGTAGAGTCGAATCTATGATTAAAATCAAAATTCCCCATCCTTTTAAGGTAAACGCAAAGTTGAGGAAAGAGCCTATGAATTCACACACATGCGGGCAAAGAAAGACCTACCTCTTCTATCTTAAGAGAACATCACACCGCGTAATTCCTCACATTCTTCACAGTACTATCTACTGACTGAAATCGGGAGTCCTTTTCACACCAAAGCAATTATTAAAAATTATCGGTTGTATTCCTCAAATCAGTCACCAGTTATTTGACTGGTGTTTGAAGATAATCAAATGGAATTACCTGTCTGATCAATATTTTGTTTCCATGCCACCGATAAAGGAGGTGCGCCCCTGATTCCTTTTATGGCTGGCTTGTTGACCAAACATTCCCACAGAGATTGACCATCACCCCCAAGCAGTTCTTAGGTCTGGGGAGTGATAATCTTATCTGGTTTGCCATTTTATTTTGGTTATTTCTGCTGACCTTTTCCTTGCCCAAGAAAGCTTTCAAAACTGTGGGTCCTCTACCTGAGGATCTCGAAACATTATTTACCTTAGATTAGGCACTTTGGAAGGTCTTGCTGAAGGAGACACCTCTTGCTTCCACATCCTGCCCGGAAAAGACCACTTTAGATACCGCGGGAAAGCACGTGACATGTTTCCATGCAGACAGCGTTGCACTTAAACAAAACGGGTGACCTTTTGCTTCTGCCAGTTTAACCCCAAAAGCAAAAATAGAAACCCACTTTGTAGTTTACTCTTCTATGAAAAAAAAAAAGAAAAAGAAAGAAAGAAAGAAAGCTTTGAAAGGGAAAGGCCATTCTACAAACGTCCTGATGTGGAAATGTAGGCCAAATTTGGGAACTGGCACAACAGAACCCTAAGAATTGTCTTAGCTTGTCCTCTTTTCCTGTTAATTTGTCCCAAGTTGGGCAACATGATGCAGTCTCCTTTAAGGTAACAATTTGTCTGACTTCAGAAGGCTAGGCATTGTTTCCTTTTTGCACCAGAGGCTTATTAGAAAAATCTATACTGTGACAGAAAAGCTGCAAATATGAACAGACAAAGGCATTCAAAATAGTCCCATGCTGTTTTGTTTTTTAAAGGTATAACTTTAGGAGCCACTGCCTGGCACCTCTTCATAACTTGGGAATGTTCTGTCCGCTATTCCTGTGTCTATGTCAGTGTTAAACATACTAGGGAAGACGTTACGAGAATTCGACGATTCAAAAAAACAAAAAAACAAAAAACTGTTTACTCAATCCAGACCACTACCGCCAATTTCAGTGGCTTTCCATAAACCAGGAGTCTATCCATAATCCTGAACTCATTCCAGTAAATCCAAGTTAACAAATATTTATTGAGTGTCCCTAATATGTGCTGAACATACGCTTGCTCTTATGAAACAGAAAATACTGGAATTCAGGAGAAAGAAAAAATAGTTTGCACTTTATTATTGACCAAGAATGAACTTAGCGCTGACACGTGTTGCTATGTCAGTTATGGTGTGTGTGTGTGTGTGTGTGTGCCTGAACGTGCATGCACGTGTGTGTGCTTGTTTGTTGTGTATGTGTGTGTTCCACATTTGCTGAAAGCCTATATTTTCTAAATTATGTATAATTCAGATGGGTGTCTTCTCTCCACTCTAAAGCAGAAATTCTTCTTTCTAATTTTTATGTCCGATTAAACTGTATTTGCTCTCATGCATTGCTTAATACAGAATTCTACTTGGTGTTTGTATTGAGAAATCTGTTCCCCTAGCTTTTTGATACAGAACAGTACACATTTTTTCCAAAGCAAATGCATGAAGCACATAGAACAGGCTTTAAATTTTGTATTTAAATGAATGAACTTCACTGGCTATGTTTGTCTGATCTGTGAACATTTACTTTTTAGTCCTTTGTAGGAACGACATAAGTTTATATTGGCCACAAGAATTAGTGTTCCAAATAGAGTTACTTCTGTATGTAACATTCCATGACGGAGAATATGTCTTCACTGCAGTTTATTTATGGGGACGTTTACTGAGGTCCATGTTCTAACTACAGTGGAATTCCGTAGGCAAGTTACATTTCCATATACATTTAGAAAAGACTTAAGCCTCTAGAAAATGAATTGAAAGAAGTCAAGACAAGGTATCACGCTTTGTCTCTTAACAAAAATTTTCGGACAGAGTTGGTCAGCGAATTCTATTGTTTCTAAACTTAGGCTTAAAAGATTAGGATGACTTTATTGTGTTTTATTGCTTCACAGTTTATGGGGATATGATAAAAAAACTATAAATGCTACACATGGGTAAAATCTTTCTGATAATTTATTAAGTTCTCCCCAATCAAGCTAACACAGAGCTCAGAGCCTATGAAGGGGAGAACAGGTGTTAGATCACCTTTATCAGGCACCAGATCCAGGATTGTTACTTCAGCATCAGGCACGTGGTAGGTGGTCACTGAATGGTACTCAGGTGGATGCTACCCAAACACAGATGCCATGGGTCTACAATAAAACAGAACAGAACAGAACAAAACAAACAAACCAACGGACAAAACAGAAAATGGCTATCCACTATTAACAACTCATGAGCTGAAATGTCTAAGCATCAGTGATCAATTCTAAGTTGAAAATGGAGAAATAGACCAAAAAAGTCAGACATACTTTCTGCTTTTCATTCCTGGTTCCATATAGACTTTAACAAGTCACATCCTTTTGCCTGGTGTGCTGGAGAGAAGGATTAGCATCATCACTGCAATTTTGTTGTAGCATACCCCATCTCTGTCCATGCATGAGAGCCATTAAGAAGGACTTGGTCCAAGGTCAAGTATAAATTCAGCCACAGAGGTTCCTCCAAGAAGATAAAATTATGATTACTTCAAGATGGCTTATGCTCCCCCATTAGCCAAGGTCGAGAGCCCTTGCAGCTGTGCCACAGCTGGGAAAGCACCTGGCTTCCCACCATCTCCGGCTAAGCCCACACGCTGCTCTGGAACCTCCTACCCTTCCTCGCCAGTGAGGTGGAGACGAGGGCTGGGAACAGAGTTCAGAAGTTGAAGTCTTCACTCCAGGTGGCTACATAACAAATACCAGCCTATGCAGATCTAAAGGATCCATTTGTCAACAGGAATTCTTCAAAGCAGTGGTATGTAATGTTACTTCCAAATATTAAAAAAATAAATAAATAAAATCCACATATTGTGAATGTATTTAAAATAGTTAAAAATTATTGATTTATAAAAGTGAGATCTTACTCATAATCCTCGTCAGTTGAGATGCAAATAGTTAAATCCTACATCTTAAATCACCATGTTAATCACATTTTGTAAAAGCAGGGGCGATAAGAACACATGACCAAAACAGTCAGTTATTAACTCAATGTTCATGAGTAATATGATGGAAAGAGAGGAATTAGCAGTCGGGAAAGGGTTGTTTGAGCTAAAGATAATAGTATCTGCACTCCTAATAATGAATAACTGTATAAAATAATGATTAATAATTCAAATTGGAATGCTGGCATTCTTATACTTAGGTATTCAAAATGCAACCATATTGGGTGTCTGGGTGGCGCAGTCGATTTGTTGAATTACACATCCAACTCTTGATTTCATCTCAGGGTCATGGGATTGAGCTCTGCAATGGCGTTGGGCTCCTCACTCAGTGGGGAGTTTGCTCGAGATTCTCTCTCTCCTTCTCCCTCTGCCTTTCCTCCCCACTCTCTCTCTCTAAAATAAATAAATCTTAAAAAAAATAAAATGCATCCATGTTACTGCCATTCAAACTGGTGTCATTTATTGAATTGTGTGCAAGGTCTACACCACATATCAACCCTGAGATAACAGCACAGCTATTACTATTCCTGATTATTACAAGTAAAGATACTGAGGACCCATAGAAGCATGGCAGCTGTATTGCAAAATTCCAGTGGGCACTATTCACATTATAACTCTCAAGTGACTTTCATCATATGCTAAGGACGGCTAATGACAGAGCTGGATGTCTGTGGC
This sequence comes from Ailurus styani, assembly GCA_002007465.1. Taxonomy (NCBI): domain Eukaryota; kingdom Metazoa; phylum Chordata; class Mammalia; order Carnivora; family Ailuridae; genus Ailurus; species Ailurus styani. Next base: position 1,720,076 of record LNAC01000323.1, on the reverse strand, counting down.
AAAGCTTCAGAATGTGGGCATTAGAGTCATGTGGGCACTTCCCAGCTGGGTGGCCTCAGTCCTGATGTTTATCATCATCTTCATCATTTATTCTTTGTGCCTGTCTCCTAAACAGAAAAATGGGGTAATAGTACTTGTTTCACATGTATGTTGGGAGGCTTAAGGAAGTACGTATGCAAAGCGCTTAGTACAAAATAGACATTTAAGAAATAGTTGCGGTTATGTATTATTTAAGAACTAACGTCTTCTGATTTTTAGGTGAGAACTCATTTTGATGCATTGAGCTTCTTATTTTTTTAATAGCTAAACATATTTATTTTATTATTATTATTATTTGCCCCAGGGGTACACGTCTGTGAATTATCAGGCTTACACATTTCACAGCACTCACCATAGCACAAACCCTCCCCAACGTCCGTAACCCATCCACCCTATCCCTACCCTCCCACCTCCCAGTAACCCTCAGTTTGTTTCGTGAGATTAGGAGTCTCTTATGGTTTGTCTCCTTCCCGATCCCATCTTGTTTCATTATTTTTCCCTCCCTACCCCCCATGACCTCCCACCCTGCCCCTCAAGTTCCTCATATCAGAGAGATCATATGATAATTGTCTTTCTCTGATTGACTTAGGTCGCTCAGCATAATACCCTCTAGTTCCATCCACGTCATTGCAAATGGCAAGATTTCGTTTCTTTTGATAGCTGCATAGTATTCCATTGTATATATAGACCACATCTTCTTTATCCATTCATCTATTGATGGGCATCTAGGTCCTTTCCATAGTTTGGCTATTGTGGACATTGCTGCTATAAACATTCAGGTGCATGTGCCCCTGAGGATCACTACCTTTGTATCTTTAGGGTAAATACCCAGGAGTGCAATTGCTGGGTCATAGGGTAGCTCTCACTGTTGGTGGGAATGGAAGCTGGTGCAGCCACTCTGGAAAACAGTATGGAGCTTCTTATTTTTTTTAAATGGGTAGATTCCATAGCTATTTTTAATAGGTATTTTACATGTAAAATGTACACAGATACACACACTCATACACATAATAAACATATTACAAAATTCCACAAACTCACATACTTTGTAAAATCTGTAAGAATTTGTCCAGCTGCAATTTGCATAATAATTTTTACTGAACATCAAAAACTTTGCTGTTGCAATAGCTTAAAAATTATTCCATTTTTTAGAGTAGTCTAATTATGGGCTGTATGAGTTTGTATCATTAAATTATTATCAAAAATTAAATTTGTAGCAAGCAGCTGAATTAGTATGTAAAAAAAATGTTTCCTTTCAGGACAATGTGATGATGGTTTTAATTTTCTTTAGAAAATTTCTTTAAGTTTAATTTACTTAATCTGAAGATAATTAAAGATAATAAAACAAAATGTCATACAAAATTTAACTTCCAATAGAGAAAAAAGAATCATTATTGGGGCAGGAAGAAAGGGGGAGTTTCATCTTTAAAAGGTGGTTCTTAGCTTTGATAGTATAAGTTTTCAATAAAATCTCTTCCAAAAGAAGTTCAATCAAATGAAAAAGCACCCAAGATGTGTATGATTAAAAAGTATCAGCAGCCTAATCCATCAATGTGTATTCGGGATATTGCTAATACACCCATAAATAAATCCTTTCCAGATTTTGTACATTCTTCCCATTCCCTAAAGAGCAAAGTATTTTTCATTCATTCATTTTTTTTCCTTTATTTGCATCACCATTTAGTCTCTCAACAAGGATTAATTTAGCAAATGATAATAACAATGTGCACCAGGGGCTGGGTAAGATATGTCCTTGCTTTGGAGGAATATCACATGCATGTCAGTCAAGACACATAAATATCCAAAACCAGGAAGAGAGTAAACCGGCAGCAGGTGTCATCGAGAAAGCATGATGGAGAAGTAGCCCCTGGACTGAGTGGGGCAGGCAGAGATGGGGGACAGGGCATCCTAGATGCAGGAGGATGTCAGTAATGGAAAGGGCACATACTATGGGGAACTGGAAACAGGATTACAGAGACTTTTAAGAGCAGCTTTTAGAACTATTTGCTGTCAGTCATTAATTCAACCGTATTTGGGGGGTTCTATACATGGACCAGGCATTTTTTTCTGTACCGTTAGTGCAACAGTGAATAAAACACATGCCAATCCCCACCTTCATAGAATTTACACTCTACGGTGATGCGAGGTGGGGGTGGGGAAGAGGGACAACAAAACACATATGTGATATAAATGTGCATGCAGTGTATTGCATTAGGGCTGAACATTTTAAGTAGGCTGTCAGGGATGGCCCCACTGAAGTGACTTTTGAGTCACAACCAACCAGGAAGAGGCGAAGTAGAAAGCCCTGAAGATATATGAGGGAGGAAGAGTCCAGGTGCAGAAGGCAGCCAGAGCAAAGGCCCTGAGCTGAGTACATGCTTGTTGTGTCAGAAGAACAGGGAGAAGTCGGTGTAGTTGGAGAGGAGTAAGCAAGAGCTGGGGCAGAAGGGGGTGAAGAAGGCAATGTGGAGTCCCGGGAAGTAGGACTTGAAGAGGTAGGCTACTCTAAAGGTTCTGGCTCTTACTTGGAAGTATGGGAAGTCTCAGAGAGTGAGTCCATCTCCCCGGATAATGAAAGGATCATCTCTTGAGTGTGCTTTCTAGAGGGCAAGGTTGAGAGTCAAGGGAAGACCTGCAAGACAGTGGGACATCCACAGGTGGTCATGGCGGCTGGGACCGGGGTGGCACGAGTGGAGCGATGGAAAGTGATCAGGCCCTGGATACTTTGAAGGTAAAGTTAACAGGATTTGCTGTGGAGGTGTGCAAGGAATAGCGGTTAAGATAACTCCAGAGTTTGAGACCTAAGCCATCGAAAACAAGAAGTTGTCCTGAACTGGAAAGGAAAGTGGGAGGAGCAGTCTGGGGTCGAGAGTGGTCCGGATATGGCTACTTGCCTGGTTTGTTCAATGTAGTCATTAATTATTCATCCATTACTTGTTAATTATGGTTATTAATTATGCTTTTATACTGAGATAAAGTCACACAAACGTACAAAATAAGGCTATTTCATCAACCAAGAGTCAAGAGCTTTACCTCTCTAAAGAACCCAGTATTGCCAGTATTAATTATAGTATTTTTTTTGGTTGTTTTCTTTTTAGCATGACATAGAAGTGAATAAAATAGTTAGGCAGCAGAGATGGGCAAATGCCTAAAGATGAACTATTTCCATGAAGCAGGCTATGGAAATTTCATAATGCCAAGGTAATAGGATGAGTTTCCTGAGTGTCTACTCAGATACTGAAAGAGACAAAAATGGCTCATCAAGCTCCTTTATATCCAAAACTACCCCAAACTGGAGAAAGAGAAATGGGGAGACCTTCAATGAGAACAAAGGACTATCCACTCCTCTCCTCCCCACAACCAAGAACACCATAAGCACCAATTTCAATTCCAGTATTTCAAACTATGGCAGCATCGATGATGATGGGTAGCCCTGAGATTTAATAACCTGCCATATTACAATGAAGAGCTGTCCCATCAATATCAGTAACAGAGAACATGAGAAGAAATCTGCCAAATATATAGGAATCAAAAGAGCGAGACAGCTTATCATACTTACTGTGATAATGTACACTTAATGATTTTAAATGACTTTTTTTCAGTTTTATAAATGGTCAAGCATTTATTTCTTGGCATATTATTTGGCCAACGTCAGCCTTACATAAAGAAACATGCATGTATGTATGTTTTCTAGAAGAAATCTTTACAATATTTGATGGTCACATTTTTTAAGGATGCAACTAAAACTTTCATTTTGCAAAGTTTAATTATGAGCACTACAGTGACTAGTCTCACCTGTGTCTCACACATCCTCAGGTTTGTTCTATTAAAATCTGAACTACTTTTTAAAAACATTATATACCCTCATTTCTAATTTGACATGCTAGTATTCTTTTATTCCTTAAACTTTCATCTTTTTAATACGAAGTAATTGTCTAATTCATATTTAATTTTCTGCATAGAGGGCTTTTTTTTTCTAAATTAAAAATAGAAAACGACAAATTAAGATATGGTTGGATGAAATGCCTAAAGCTCATTTGCCGTTAGTGGATTTAACCTCAGGAAAAACAAAAGCAGAGCAACTTTCTGTCCATTCATTGTACATTGTTGATGCCAGCAGCAGCTGAACTGGATGGTACAATGCGTTTCATGAGGAAGGAAGGAAGGAAGGAAGGAAGGAAGGAAGGAAGGAAGGAAGGAAGGAAGGAAGGAAGGGAGGGAAAGAAAGAGAAGGGAGGGGGGAGGGAGGAGGGAGGAGGGAGAGAAATAGGAAGGAGGGAGGGAGGGAAAAAAAGCTAGAGAAGAAAAAATGGAAATCAAAACAATAGAATTGTTTTTAAATTAAGATGGAGTGATGCTGTGGATGAATAGGTAGTGCCAAGTTCAATGGCGCTTTGTTTCTGGCTTTGGGTCTCGCTTTCTATTATGAACTGCATGTTCGTGTCTCCCCCAGATCCTCATGCTGAAACCCTACCCGACCTGGATGGCATTAGGAAGGCGGGTCCTTTGGGAGGTGACAGCAGTGGTGCCCTTTAAGAAGAGGAAGAGAGACCAGAGCCTTCCCTCCACCGCTGACCATAAGCTGAGACGGGCCGCCATCCATGAGCCTGGAGGAGGACCCCGCCGTGCTGCCGTCCTCACCTCAGACTCCCCGGCTTCCAGAAGTGGGAGAAATAAATGTCCGATCTATGACATTCTGTGACGGCAGCCAGAGCTGACTATGCTACTCTTCCAGCCCCCGTCTCCACTTAGCTTGCGGTGTCTGGCGGGTCCTGCACGGTGCACTTGACGTCCCACCGCCCGGGGCTCATGCTCACTGCGCTGTGCGTGGAGGGGAAAGGGCTGCACCCTGACCTCAGAGGCCTCGGACGCAGACCCTGTGGGGAACGAGTTTTATTTACTTTTGCTGGTGCATCTGCTCATATGAAGACAAGTATTCCCAAGTAAAGCCGGATTCACAAAGTCGAAAAGGCCAGAAAAAAGCTACTTCATCCAACGTCCTCCCTGCAAATGTCAAACAATAGGCTGTTGCTTCCCCAGTCTTTGGAGTGGTCTCCTGAAATAAACCAGAAAACGAACATTCTTCACATTCTGCGCTGCTGCTTGGAATACGTATTAATTTGTTTCTGACAAAACGAATCTTGCCTGTGTTCAGCCTGTGGTCCAATCTGGGAGTGTGTAACAAGAAGCATTAACTTCCAAGTGCATTCTTAAGAATAGTTCGCATCTTTATCCTCCAATATTTTGCTGCCAACCTGGGCAGCTTTACTTTTGGAAGTTTACATTTTCAACTAGTCGCAAGCCAAACATATTGCTTGCATTAGGATGACTGAGAGGCCCCTTCTTCCTGCGACAAAATTGAGTGACTGTCATGATCTCACCTGTGCAGTCTTGACACCATAAGAGAGAAACCATGTGATGGTGGGACTTATCTGGTACTTCTTATGTCTAAGACACATGCTGGTTTCTTTAATGGAATGTTTTTTAAAAGATGAGCAAACAATTCATTGAACAGAATTAAATTCATAATGTTTTATACAAAGCCAAGTTATGCTTAACGATTTGCTTAAATACAAACATTATGTCCATCAATCTCTTTTCATGAGTAATGATAAAGGGCAAGGGCCGTTTTAGGTTCTGTAGAGCCTGAAGCTTAACAATTTTTGGGATCTTCTTTAACAAAATGAAAACAAAATGCTTAATACATGGCGAGGGACCTTCCGGGGCCTTGCATGGGTCTCCTTCCAAAACATGGTCATCAGATGCCTGATTGTGTCATTCTTCTGCTTAAAATCTTACCAGCGGAGAAACAAAGAAAAGCACCACCTTCAATGGCTCTACATTGCTCTTGCAGTCAAATGCAAACTACTTTTATGTCTCTGGAGGTCCATGACCGTGGCCCCTGCCACCTCCGTAGCTCCACCCTCCTCCATCCCTCTCCCCTCACATGATGCAAGGCAGACTCACACCTGCTCATTCTCTCCAGTGTGCGGCCCCTCCTCAGGAGCTCATCATCCTTTCCCTCGGGCCCCCAGCTAGCCAGGCTGATGCACTGCACAGTCACCCTTATGCCCCCTTAGCAGGCTCACGCCTTCTGTCATTCATGATCACAGTGCGCTGGGTCTGCGCTTGGCTGATCTGTAGGCTGTAACACCTTGAAGACAGGACCAAAGATCGTATCGTATAATTTGCAGCCCTGGCGTCCCTCCTCCAGCAGATGGGCAAGCTCTGTTTCACCTCCCTGTGCCTGAACTCTAACATGGGGAGGATGATAGCAATGGGCTTCTGCTTGTCAGGAGCACTGGGTGAACTCTTGGCTCTCAGGCACTTGCAAAATCACCTGGCACAGAGTAAATGTTCGGGAAGTGTTAGCGATTGAGATTTCACGAAAAGGCAAGTATGTGCTCTGATTCAGAGAACTCCTGACCCAGTCTGTTTGGCTCAATATTCCCCATAGGAACAAAGGCCGGTAAAAAGGGAGTGTCAGTATGTTTAACTCAACTAATACGGATCGGGGGGATTACTCCAAGAGAGGTAAAGGGTGCAGGCTGAGTGCACCGTGTCCCAGACCTCAGCATCTCAGCCACTGGTTCCAATGTGATGCAGGGAGGCTCAGTCTAGAAATAGCGATGGGGCTAGAGTGGACACCTGCAGGAGGGAATGCTTTCAGGAGAGGTAGACCAGATACTGATGAATGCACCTGAGGGCTTGCCTCAAATTTTTAAATCTGAGAGAAAAACACTGCCATAAAAATAGGTATCACCGGAAAAGATAGAAAACACCCAGTTCATTCACAAACCCATCGGGTTAACCTGTTACGCTGAATAATTATTTAATTAATGTTTCTACAGAAAGCATTCATTTTTATGGGAGCTACCTAAGGTGTAAATCACACTGGGGCTGAGAGAAAATTCAGGCAATCTGGAATTTGAGATTGCATTGGTAAATTTATATTAAAGGGGAAAGAAAGTATGGTAGAGCCTTACAGGAAGATTTGTCTCTCTGAAATTGTAATTAATGCTATGTAAGACAAAGGGTCAGAGCTGTACCCACCTGAGTAATAAACATTGTAATCCTCGGGCGCCTGGGTGGCTCAGTGGGTTAAAGCCTCTGCCTTCAGCTCAGGTCACGATCTCAGGGTCCTGGGATCGAGGTCCACATCGGGCTCTCTGCTCAGCAGGGAGCCTGCTTCCTCCTCTCTCTCTGCCTGCCTCTCAGCCTACTTGAGATCTCTCTCTCTCTCCTTGTCAAATTAAAAACAAAACAAAACAAAACAAACAAAAAACCATTGTAATCCTCAGAGTCCACATTATGGAAACCAGCATTTAAGACTCACATTGGCATTCACAATTTTGACTCATGTGGGTTGAACTGTGAATCAAACTTGAGCTTCAGATGCTGAATCTCTCAGAGGACATGACCACAGCTCTTCTTCATGAAGATGTCACTGTGAAATACAGGAATAAACGTATTTATATTTATTCCTGCACTCTTTCCCAATACATTCTATACATCACTGATCAAAATTAGCTGTTTTAAGAGCACAAATACCCTGAGGACAAGAACTAAATCCAATTTCTACATATAGCAGTGCACACAGGAGGGCACTTCATGGATATTGTTGATCGTAAAAATGAATAGCATTAGGGGTTTTTAACTCGGCACTATTGACGCTCTGGGCTGTGTAATGCACTGAGGTGGGGGCTGGCTTTGCATTGTGGGATGTTGGCAACATCCCTGCCCCCAGACTCTCGGTGCCAGTTACACCGCCCACTCCTATGGTGCTCACCCAAAATGTCTTCAGACTTTGCCAGATGTCTTATTGGGTGGGGGGAGAATCACCCCAAGTTGAGTACCACCTCTCTGAAGATGTGCAGGCACAATGGCTTATTGTAAAGGCAGTCACAGCAGAGGAAGGATGCAAGCCCCGGCCACACCGAAGACATATGATCCTGGTGTGACAGACCAGGGAGGGCAGAAAGAGCTACACCCAGGCCATGGATTCTACCTAGAATCTGATAAAATCGCCCACTGGATTCAACATTATTAGACAGCATTTCTATTTTAAAATTTTTTTTTAATAAGGAGACAGTTGAGAACCCATGCCTTAGGGGTAACAGACCTAAGAGAGCCATGTGGGTCATAGGTACATGACACTTTTTATAAATCAACAGTGCTATGTGACTGGCTGCCAAATTGACTCCAACCTGATTGATTTGATCTCCAGCTGCATTAAGATTTACTTAATTTTTAAGGAGGATTTAAAACTCTTCACCTTAATTTCTGGAATGTCCTGGGACTACATTTTAAGAATATCTAGGCATACAATGGGAAATACTCAAGGAGTTGTAAGCTATCAGAGAATCGTTCATCTCGAAACAGAATAAACTGTCTTAGGAGGTATGAGATGCTTTAATACTACTGAAACACTAGCACATACCTAAAGATCATTGATGAGGATGTTATAGAAAAAGGACTCAAATTCCACATGAGCAATTTAACTTCAATACTCGTGCCCCTCCTAATTCTCATTAAATGTGATTCCTTGATATGATCATTCATTTTTTTCTCTTTGGCCCATTTAAGACCAGAATCAGAGGGTGCCTGGGTGGCTCAGTCGGTTAAGCTTCTGCCTTTGGCTCAGGTCATGATCTCAGGGTCCTGGGATCAACCCCTGAGTTGGGCTCCCTGCTCAGCAGGAAGCCTGCTTCTCCCTTTCCCTCTGCCCCTCTCCCTGCTTGTGCTGTCTCTCACTCTCAAATAAATGAATAAAATCTTTAAAAATAATAATAATAATTATAAGACCAGAACCAGAAGAGTACTGGGCTGGGTCTTTCCAGCCTTCAGTGGGGAATGAACCCTCACTGCACTTTGTATTTTGAATTCATATGCACAAGAATAACTCAATACTCCTTTGCAAGCATCTTCTTCTTGTGGTCTTGTTCTCTTAAGAGCAGGATAAATAGCAAGCCCCTGGTGAACGCTACTTGGCTTCTGCAGACATGCAGAGTGTGGTTCAGACCAAATAAATTATTGACTATTCTGTTCTAATACAACAGAATTTATCTTTTCTAAATAGCTTTAATCTTTGTTACCTAGTGCATCATTATTTGCACAGCTTGGGTTTATCCATGAGAAGGTCACCGCTAAGGGTCTGCTCAGACCCCGTTGAAGGATCCCACCAATAAAGCTGTTCTCATTCAGCTGGCTTGTGAAGATTATCCTCAAACATAAACTTCCAGAATTACCTGCTAACCTTAGCACTCCTTATTTCTTGGGTCAACCTGTTCATAAATAGGGTCTTCTTCTTGACTTATGTCTCACGCATTAGGTTTGAGTCACTTGTGAGCACAAAGCGACTTGATGCCATAGCATTCTTGGGTCCCTGCTGTATAGTATACTTCCAGAATATGATGTGTGCTTACTTAAAAATGTCACTTTTTGTTTGTTTCCAGTTCAACCTGAAGACGGCCAACATGCACTGGTCTTAATATTTCTTGCAGAACACACATAGCTCTTTTATTTTTAAAACATAGCATTATATCTCCAGTTAGAAAACATTTTGAAATCCTCTCTTGTTTAAATATCACTCACACTCTTTTGTGTAATCCCAATCTTTAAATTCTAAATCAGGTTAATTCTCTACCAAGTAAAATATCAAGTTTCCTCTCACTCCAAAGTCAAACATAATTTGAGGGCAAAAATATCCTAAGAATGAATTCATCTGATAAAAGTCTACCACAAAGGGCCATCAATTTGTCAGATGGTTCCATTATTGTCAAAATTTTCATTGGCCCTCTTCATCAAGTTTCTTCACTTTGTCTTACATGCGTGAATTTGTTTGCTTGACTCAGTATTGTTGTTGGATTTAGTAGATGGTGTTGAAGTTAAAAGTCAGGAACTTTGTTTTTCTCATCATCACTAATCATGAATCCTTTCATTTCTGTATCAGACATCTCCTCCCTGTAAGGTGACCTCTAGTCCAAGGAGAGGATGTGATTAGGATTAGTAAATAAATATCCAAGTATTTTCAGAGATACTAGACAGATTATGACACAGGTTTTTATGTTAGTTCTACAACTTAATATGAGGTCCGAGGGATCTGAGAAGGTCATGAATGAGGGAACTAATAAAGCCTGATAATGTAAAACATGGAAGCCTGCCCTAGTAAGTTCTTTGAGGGAAGATGTACTATCGTTTCCTCCTGTAAAGCTCACATACACAGTTGTAAATCTCCTTATGGCTCTGTATTGTCTTAAGCTATGGCCCTCTCCGGAGGTTACTGTCAGCCTGAGGGCAAGTCCACCAGACACATCCAGGAATTCTCTCTCTCACCACGTTCATCACAGCATCATAGCTGAACACAGCCTGTCCATCCACCCACAACGTCCTCCAGGCTTCTCTCTCATTCATTCCTCCATCTGTCCATTCACCAAGCTCTTACCTGGCGGTTGAACAGATACTGGTACGCTCCACGCCATGCCTCCTCTGCCTACCGCTGGCTTCCACTGAGGCTGGATGGACAGACCCCTGTTTTCTGACAGATTCCTTCCATAATCAGCTCTGTATGAGTCTCAGCTTTTTTGCCTCTGTGCTTTCTCCACAACCTGGGGGCATCCAAGAAGCCGGTAGGGTGGCTCCTCAGGACAACCATCACCGGCGGGTGGAGGGATGGGGCAGGTAAACGCCCCAGCCTATCTTCCTTCAGAGGAGAGTTTTGGGTTCCATGCAATGCCGTTTCTCAGAGGGTCTCCAGAGGATCGGAACCCCATTGCTCACAGTGATAATGAACTCTTTCTTGGCTTTTTCAACGACACACCCTTTATTGGCTTTTTTCTTCCCCACGCCCTTACTCCTGGAATCATCTCCCAAAGACCCGACCTGCACCCAAGACATTATCTCGGGCTCTCTTTTTGAGTGAACCGAAACTAAGACATTTCCCAAATCACTTCGGTCCAGTAAACTTTCTTTGGCTATTAACGCTACGCTGGGAAATGTGCTCAGGCTTGAAGACAAGCATTGTTGCAGCACATTCTGATCTCAAAGAATAGGAGATTTCTTTGCCAGAGTGACACAAAGAGACACGTCATCACACTACAACACTGTAATTGCTGTAAGAATGGCTTGTCCCAAGTTTTACGGTCGCTCCAAAGAGGGAACAACAAATTCTTCGTGGGGTGGAAGGCAGGGGAAGCAGGGAATCTATTTTAGAATGATTCCAGAAAAGATGTTTAAACTGACACAAGGTGTACCAAATAATGGTGTTCTGCATGAAAAACCAAAGAAAAACAAAAGCAGGGTGAACAAAACTAAAATCATGGAGTATTTATTCCTTCGGTGTGAGTTACAGAGCACTTAGTATGTGCCGAGTTTCCTGTTCAGCCCTGGGACCCAGTCAGCGAAGAAGACAGCATTTTGTATGAAATTCTGTCAGGACCCACCCTTCTATGCCCCAAGTACATCACCGACTTTCCACCATACAGTGAACATTTTCACATCAGGGGCTACATGTTCCTGTGGTATTTTTTTTTTCTTTTTCAATTTCATGCAGATTTTGTCAAAAATCTCCCGTTTCTAATTTCTTACCCTACTTGTACGTTACAGGCGGCATAATGTCTTGAGCCATTTTGAGGAGTGACTTCCCGTAGAGACAAAGGGGCCCACAGTGAGGCGTCTGAGGAGCTTAAAAATGCTTGGCCTCCTTGGACCCGAATTTCTAAAATATTCAGATGTTCTTGGTTCCACACCCCCCCCTTAACGTCTCAACCCACTGCTCACACCCTTGAAACGACAGCGTGTGAAACACTCAGCTGAAGGAGGACCTCACCCAGAGATGATCACTCAGGACATCCAGATCTGCAAACCTGACCCAGACTCATTCAGAAACCAGCTCCAAGAACTTCGTCTGGCAAACTCGGTCAGGGTGCTGGAATCAGAAGCGGAAGCGCAGGTGGAAAGGGGCACCGCTGGCTCCTCGCGTAATGAAATGCACCCCTACCTACGTCTGCAGGACAGATCTGTTTCCCGCTAACGCATGTCCTCCCTGCCTGCTAGCCGTGACCCGAGCCCACCTCTTCAGACCCCCAAGGGCCGAGAGAGCCCGCAGGGCGCAGTGGCATGAGTCCTGGGGCTCACGCACGCCGGCCTTGTCTTCAGTCTCCGAAGGTCGCGCTTTTTCCTAAAGCGGGCTCTGCCTACCTCACCCGCAGCCCTGCCCCCGCTCCCGGTGTTTACATGATGATCCCCGTTTCTCAGTTCGGGGAACTGCCTCATTTAAATATTCCTCTCGTCTATTTTTTTCCTCCTCGGGGGAGCAAAGTATTTCCTGACATCTGTTTTGAATTTGTTTTTCTTTTAATTTCTATGTATGCCTCTTTTTCCTATCATCTGCCCTGAACTGAAAACAACATATGGGTTGGAAGGGTTTCTTGCCACTTCCAGAAAAATACTACCTTTCACCGCAGGGGACTCCAGAAGGGCCTTTGTGCTCCCTGTCCATGGATCATGCGGCCAGGGCACTGTAGCCACCTCCACATTGGGGGACCGGGATGAAGCCGTGTGTCCCTAAAGACCTCCCACCAAGTATGCCACAAGCCTGGAATACTTACTGAAATAAAATGATGGATGGCGCCTGTTACGAAGTCCATCTTCAGTTTGTATCCTCCCCAAAATCTTATGCTGAAGCCTCAACCCCCAACGGGATAGTATTTGGAGATGGGGTCTTAGGGAGGCAACGAAGGTTAGGTGAGGTCAGGGGTCGGAAGGTGGAATCCTCACGATGCATGACGCATTTAGTGCCTTTACAAGAAGAGACCCCAGAGAGTTCTCTCGAGATCTCTGTCTCTGCCCTTGTGAGGACACAGCAAGGTGTGGCTCTCTGTACTCCAGGAGGAGAGCTCACACCAGAACCTGACTGTGCTCACACCTTGACTTTCCACTTCCAGTCTCCAGAACAGGGAGACACCATCACAGTTGCTTCACTCAAGTCACAATTGTTCAATCACAGTTGCTTAAGTCACCCAGTGTATAATACATTGTTACACAGCCCTAGCAGACAAAGCCCTCTTCGTTGCAGAGATTGTCACTGTTGCCTCTCTGTAGGTCCCATAATGCCCTCTAGAGACGCGGTAGGGGGACCCTTCCTGCACCTGGGGCTCTACTGACTCTATTGACCATATCAGTGTATTCCTCTGGATTCCCTAAGCTCTGGTGACTCGTGTCTAAGGCAAAGACTTTGCCTCTGCCACATGCAATGATGCTATTTGGGGCATGTTTCTCGTGTATTCATTATAGACTTTTTGGAGAATAAATGGAAATGGACATGAAATTATCCTTAATTCCACCATCTTAAGATAAGTAACAAACATGTGTTGCTAAGATTACTTCTAGTCTTTTTAATATGCTTATCCATGCTTAAACTGAAGCCCATATAGGCATATGGGTTTTTTTTTTGAAGATTTTAATTTATTTATTTGACAGAGAGAGAGCACAAGTAAGCACAGCAGTAGGCAGAGGGAGAGAGAGAAGCAGGCTTTCTGCTGAGCAGGGAGCCTGATGCGGGGCTCGATCCCAGGACCCTGGGATCATGACCCGAGCTGAAGGCAGCCACTTAACCAACTGAGCCACCCAGGCACCCCTCATATAGGCATATGTTTGCCGTGCATATGTTTAGGCATATATTATTATTATATACTCATGTGTATTATATATGTGTGGGTCTAGTGAAACATGTATGTATCTGTGTGTATACATTCTGACTGATACATCTGCATGTGTATTTTACACACACACACACACACACACACACACACACACACACACACGCTGCACCTATGTTGTCAGCAAAGCCTTCTGCCAACCTAGATTCTTTGTGATTCAGAATTTAGGGGAAAAGCAAACAATTGAAAAGGGGAGAAAATGAGTTTATGGGAAGTGTTATTGAAAATTAGAAAATGAATCCCCTTAAATGTTCTTTGAAAAATGAAAGTAAAAATTAGAATTCCTTTTTATTTCCTGCCCGACAGCTGGACTCCTTGATTACCCCTCCATCCAAAGACTATGTCGTGTGGCCCCTTGCTTACGTTCAGGATCATACAAAAGCTACGCCACCAAATTGTGCTGACAAGGTCACTTCTGTTCCAGCCTGTGTCACTTCCCAAAGGGCCTCATTGTTTTTTGGCATCACGCGTTGGTCTCTTTAAAGGAAGTAGTTTATGAACAGGCACTTTTTAAACAGTGGAGTAGTATGTAAATGTGAAATGGTGTTTGTAACGGTCATGGAGGGAAAATTCAGACATCAGAGTAAAACGTGGGTAAGGAGGAAAAGCATGATGAAGATCTAGCTCTTGCCATCAGCTCCACGCGGACTAGATGAGGTCTGCGCCAGGGGGAGTTACAGCAGGGCAAATGTGTCCCCGAGGGCCGCTGGCTGCCCAGTGTGGCTGGGTTCTGGGTCACAGGGCGGCTCTGCCATCTCTGAGTGACCCTGGAAGCCCATCCCCATTCCCGTGTCCACTGGCCCCCAGCCATTTGTATTTTGGGATGTTCACAAAAGACTGGGAAAATATTTTCCTCTCCTTTCCAGCAGGAAATAATTTCTGCGAGTGATTGACGGCTCTAAACGGTCTTCATTCTAGAATCCACATTTCCTTAGATGAGCATCTCCTTTTAGAAAATGGAGTATCTGCTCAGACTGTCCCACAGTTCAATTCTCACGGCCTCCCGTGACCTTGGAAAGGAAAGAACAGGCCTGGAGGGGCATGCTGGGATATGGCGTTCCTTAACTGTCCGTTATGAACTTCTAAAATTACGAAGATGAAGAAAATCTTGGAATATGTCCTGAAGGTACTTAGCCTGTGCTTTTCAAAGTCAGTTCAAAATGTGGCATTATGATGAAACGTTAAGACATAAATAATGATTTTTAAACATCATAAGAGGTTTTTCCAAATTAAATGATTACACGATTCTTAAAAAAAAAATGGATACAGGTGTTCGGTTTCTTTGCAGTTACCTGAAAAATGATTTCCTGAAGCTGACCGAGTAAACTGCTCCATTACTATTTTGCATCAATTCTAAAGGATGTGGGGTGTCCAAATTGGGTGAGGAAGGGGGAAAAAAAAGAGCATGAGAATATGAGATCAAAGCACGTACACGATAGGAGAAAATGCTTTTTCTCTGTGGCTTTGAAAAATCTCTCTTCCAAGGGATCCCCTCCCCACCTACTTTGGGGTTTGGCATATGGTGTGTGCTGCAGATGGATATGCAGTAATACAGCTGTAAAGTATCTGGCACTCTCTTGCTCCTCGGTGCTCTACGCCAGCTGGCCAGCAGCAGCCTGAGCTTGGAGCAGGAGCTGATTCCTCCCAGCTGTTATGCAAAAGAGAGGAGAGAACTGTTGTTGCTCACCAATTTTCCTTCTAAGCCATTTTAGCTTGAGCTCCATCCCAACAAAATAACGCGGCCCCCGATGGCTATTTCTTGCCATGTGGGGGGACTTGGTCCACTTTATGCATAGCCTTGAACAGACTTATATTTGGATGTGGGTTAAGAAACAGGGAGAGCGTGCAGAGCAGCAAGTTGTGAATAGTGCACCCAAGGGGGAATCGCAGTCCCGTGCGGGGTTTGTGGGGGCTGTGGGGGTGTCCCCCAGGCTCCCTGCATGCCACCAGCCCTGATGCAGCCCATGCAGACAGGCGGGCAGGAGACCCTTCTCCCTGCACACCCATAGGACCCAATATGAGGACATCACCTTGCTCAGTAGCTTGTTTCTGGCAGAAGATGCATCAGATAATATTCACAGTAATAGTTAAAAAAAAAGAGCTCTGACTTTGAAGAGAAATTCAGAAAGGAGTCAACACATTTCAAAGACTAAAGTGCAAATCCTATCTGGAAGATTGGAGATGAGGGGAAAGGTTATGTGACAGGGAGTCCGGGGAAGTCGTCAGACCATTTCTCTTAAAAAGCACAAGGGTTCTTGGATCACTGAAAGAATAAAATAATAAATAAATAAATAAATAAATAAATAAATAAATAAATAAATAAGAAAGCACAAGGGTCACGTCACTTTTTAGAAATGTGCATGTTCTATTTTCCTGAGAAGAGGAATGCATTTCGTGGGTCATTTTTTTATATTTTGAATTTATACTTTTTAAGGGTGATTTGTTATCTAACCCGGAATATACCCTGGAAAATTCTCGTCCCTTCCTGGTCCCTCCAGAAACTCCCCCAATACCGTTTCCCACCCCCCCCTAAATATTTCCTCACAGAGCATTTGTTCTCTGTGCCTCCTCGGTCCTGACAGCTCTGTGAGGTGGGGAGGGAAAGGGTGAAGCATGATCTACTGGAAAATGGGATGTTTGCAAGACTCTCTGAGGTGATTTGCATCATCTGAGATGCTGTCAAGGGCATGTAAAAATGAGTCGATGTCTTGACTTCTGGGCAGAAGTAAAGGAGAAAACAGGGAGAACACACAGAGGTTCTGCCTTTGCCAGAAAGGCACAGACCACCAAGCAACCTACATGTTCACTTCCTGTAATTGCTTGCTGAGAGTATGCCATGTGAACTCCCAAACCCAACATGCATGGCAAAACCTAAAAATCACCGGTCATGAGCAAGTTCATCTAACACAGTAGAAGGTCGTGCGTCAAGGCCCGCCATCCCAGAGAACCCTGTGCAGTTCTTACAGGACACCATCCTTCCAACCTGCCTCAGAACTATGTTGTGACTCATTGGCCCTCCATCTCTTGAGATTCGATAGACCCTTTTATCTTTCCCCAGGTGCAACAGAAAGATATCATAAACTTAAATGTGTATGATGCCTGGGTGACTCAGTCACCTCAGGACCCTCAGTTAATGGTCCTGGGACCGAGTCCTATATCGGGCTCCTTGCTTGATGGGGAGCCTGCTTCTCCCTCTGCCTGCTGCTCCTCCTCCTTATGCTCAATCTCTCTCTCAATCAGACAAAACGAAACAAAATCTTAGATGTGCTTCCCATGACTGGGGAGAAGGCACGGTACCCATGGTGTAATTACTGTAGAACATGGAGTGGAAAACCAATAAAAGACAAATTTATAATTTACATATATCAGAGACCAGTTGCGGAAAGGCAGGGGAGAATATATGAATGAATGCTGATTTCCCTCAATACATAATCATGAGATATTTTCTTAAAACACGGTTGGAGGAAAGATAACTAATATTTTTAAATAGAATTTTTTAAGACATCAAGGTGAAATTAAAGAACAGAATTTCTCATGTAATACACACTATATTTCTGCAATTTATCTAGGACCTGTGGATAAGACACTTTCAAATACCCTTTTATCTCCCTGGCTGCCAATTTTATCACAAGTAGAAGTAGTGCTTTAGGAAGTAACAGAACATTGACCAATAAACACTGTCTGATTCAGTGATTTATTTTCTTCAAAAGTTATAGCTGTATTCAAAATGATACTCAGGGAAGGGTCACACATTAATTTAAAAATGTTTCAGCAGGACAATTTATCTGTGAACTTTGTGATATCACCACATTACTATAAAACACTTTCTCATTTTTTCCCCCTCTCTGGGTAGCGATAATAACAACATACCTCACAAATGCTACTAATACTCAACAAAATGCATATGTTAAGCACCTTCGGTGTGTACAGTGCTGTCCGAGGGAATATGACAGGTAGAGATGGTAGCAGAAGGAAGAAGACAGGGAAGGAAAAGTTTCTTTCAAGGAATGGACTTCATTCTAGTGAGCTAAATTCTTTCAGTGCTAAAGAAGATAGTGATGGAAGTTTCTGGGGCAAGGAGGGAGGGAAGGAACCCCTAATAAATTTTTCAGAGCAGATAGGCTTAGATGAAGAGGAGTAAAGACGGTAGAAATATGGATAGAAACAAGTCACGTCTGCAGTGCCTCATGGCTAATAAATTTATAAGAAAATTGGGAGAAATAAGACATTATTTTAGTGATAAGAAAAAAGTCATGGATCTTCCAGAGAACTCTTCCAAAAATTAAGTCACTTGGTCCTGAGACATTGCTTCTCATACATATATACAGGTCATTGGATCTGATTATATTATTTTGATCACAAGGGTGATTTTGAGGTTTGTGACAAAGAATCATAGATCAACTGCCTTCACCAGTATAATGCTCCTTCCCTCGAAATTTGCTGGACAGCTTCCCCTTCTCTACTGTTGAAACCCAGGGACGATTTGCCAGGCTCTTACCCAAGAACAGTAGCCCTGGAAATAAGCCTTATAATGTGGGAAACCCTGGGAATATAAGCAGAAGAGAGACCCAAATGATGTCCAGGCCAGCAGGACGAGTAGCCGAGGGCGCCTGCATGGTAAATGCACCATGAAAAGTCCACCTTCCTTTCCAAACCTGATCTTCCTTACTTTGACAAACAAAGTCTTTGCGCTAACTAAAGCTAATCACTATTCGCCAGACTCATGGTGAACCTCTCTATTTTTATATTCTCACTCACGCAGATTTCTTAGGATGCCATAGGGTAGACGTGAACAATAAATGAGATTGCATAAATATCACTCTTGCCACGAGTCCTGGTACTCAGCTAGCTGTTGGTGAAGATCAGAATTTAGTGATAAGTCTTTTGTGGTCCAGTTCACAACCCAGATTTTCTATGCATCTTTTGCGAACATTTGAAACCATTGTGTTCCGTGCATAAGAAAGGAGGCAGCTCTTCCAAGCAGTGGGTCTTATTTGGTTGCCTTTCTTTGTGAATGTGTGTTGGATGGTAATTACATGCCTAGTTCCAGAGCCTCTCTTTATACCTTAAGTGTTATTTTGAGCTGAGTATCCTATATGACAAGAAAGTTAAAATACTAGAACACTGTGATGAAATGTGCTTAGCAGGGTACTAAAGAATAAATACATGTGAAATGAGACATAGGAAATGATCGGTCACTAATAAAATCCTCAGTCTTCAGAATGTCTTTCCTCCTGTTTTGGTTCAACTGTTAGTTCTCAGTAGTCTTGTGACTTGGCTAAATTCCTTAATAAGAATGGATGTGTTAATTGTAGAGGGTACTTGATCTGTCTTCTGTCTCAAAGTTGTCTTCAAATTATATTAATTTCACTTACTGAATTTCTGTTATCTCAGCACTCTCTCCTTCTAATTGCTGTTCCACATATCCTTGAAGTGCCAGAAAAACTAATCTTTCCTAATATTAACGTCCTCTGGGGGAAAAAAGAACTGTTGTAAAAAGATGGTAATCAAATAGGTGGGAAATGTTAGAGAATTCTCTGGTTTGGTCAGAGGCAAAATAATTTCTAGGTGGAGTACAAAGTAGAAGGCCACCTGAAGTAAAGTCTTTCATTCTCTAATTGTTACGATTGTTTTCTGCATCTCTGCCAACTTTGGCATTCCCTTTTTCCCACGGCAGGATCTGGGGCTAAAAGAGATAACTCTACTACTTCACTGGGATCTGTCTATTTAACTATGTTGATTTCACTTAGATTAAGTAGCGGCTATCTTCAGTGCAATTATTGTCCATTCATTCACTCTTTAAATAAACTTATTTGGCAACTCTTCTGCATCAGGTGCCGCCTTTCTTCCGGGGATATATAGTAGTAAACAAAACAGACAAACATCTTTGCTCTGATAAAACTTTATTTGCGAGAGAGACAGGCAATACGATGAATGGTAAATATATAATATGTTAGGTACTCCTAAATGTGAAGAAGTACAACAGAATGGGAACTATGAGGAAGGGGCTTGAGATGACATTTTAGATAGGATGCCCCAGGAACGAGAAAAGGGAGAAAGAGGGAAGTGACACCACGGCACTTGGTCTGAGTGAATGGAAGAGTAGAGTCCATCACCTGGAAGGAGCTGGGTTCAGAGTAGGTTCAAATACCAGGAAATACCAGATTTTAGACCCATAACCTATTTTTAGTAGGAGATCAAATGGGAATGTCAAGAAGGTTGTCGGACACTTGGATGTAGAGGGAGAAGTCTGGATTTAAGATACCAATCTGGGAAGCAACCTCTAAATGCTGGTCAAAGTCATGTATCTGGAGAAGACCCCCATGGTGCAATCAGCCAGGAGAGGAGCAGAAGGTCTAAGCTCTGCAGAGGTCAGGGAGATGGAGAACTCGGCAGAGGAGCTGGGAAGCCAGGAGGAAAACCCAGACAATGTGACATCCTGAAACCCCAGGAAAGAGAACACCTGAAGGCACAGCATCGTGTCTATCAAATGCTACTGAGGGAAAAGGGACCCAGGGACTCAGAAATGGCCACTCGATTTGCAGCATGAAGACTAATGATGACTGAGATGGATGGTGTCTTTAGGAAACTAAATTTCAGTGGACTCAGGCAGAAAGAGAAAAGAAAAATCCGCTTCTTGAAGCATCAAGCGTTTTTCCTCCAAACCCTTCTTTATTGAGTGGATTGGCAATGAGAATTTTTTTTTTATTACCAAAGAAATAAATGCGTTGTTTTCTTTAAAAAAAAAATATTTGAAAGACACAGGGACACTTGTTTAGCTAAGGTATTACTTGAGCATCTTGGCAAAAGCAACCTCATTTCCAGCAATACCAGTGGCAAAATTCCTTCGATAAGGATGTTCCAAAACAACACTCAAGTTAGTTTTAGATCCAAAAAGCTTGAGGCATTTTTTCCCCCCTTGAAAATGGTAGGCTGGAGAATGATTACTAAAAAATCCTGGAAAGCTGGCATTTTCTTTTTTTAGGAATAATCTCCTAAAAGCTTTTTCTCATGTACGAGTACCAAAATACCAAAGTCAACATCATTTTTCTTTTCGTTTCTATAGCCCTTCATGGAAAATATTTCTCAACCTGGGAGCAAGTCAAATTTGCACTCTGGAAAAATAAAAGCTACATCAACCTCAACTACTATAGAGAAAAAAGTCAGGAGACATATCTTCAAGTCGTAGATCCTGGCCTCGATTAAGAAATTTCTGGGCCGAAAGAAAACTAACTGTGTTTTCTCTACCTGGAAAGGTGGAAGTACAGAGGGCTCTCATCTTTGCCGTATGAGACAATTAAAGGGATTATGTTGCGGTAAAAAGTATTAACGAAATCTCACTAATGATAGCCACCCCTTGACTTTCTAATAATGCCTCACTCCCTTCTTGGTGAATGAGAAGCACATGGGTGTCTGCCAAAGAGCCCTGTAATCAATTTCTGACTACTGGAAAGGTTCTTTTGCATGAGAGGAGAGACAAAAACACGAGCTTTGCAGTAGACTTTTGATACATTTAAGAAATCATAGATCTGATGCTGGTTAACTCCTGAAATGCCAACCAATGTCACTATGAAGTTCTGCGTCAATAGGAAACAGGGTCCTCTCTTCAATCATCATTTGATATCCACATGGACAACACCTTTGTAACTTGGATTGTCATCCATCAGCTCGCCTGTGATCAAGGAGCTCCAATTCAACACTGAGTTCCCGAAGTCTAATATTTACCAAATGTGCAGCCTTGATCCCTTGCAATCCTCTTTACAAGTCAGAAAATGGAGATCACTGGCTTCCTTGAAGCTCTGCAGTGACTTGTGATTAAGACTGAGACACAGATCCAAGGCTACACAGTTGCCATTGTGTTTTTCATTCCACAAAGCTGTAATGAGAAAATGGAAAGAGGTCCGGTTCCAGACCTCTTTCAGCAACGTGAAGTCAGTTTGCTGATCTAACATGGTGGCACATGCCTTAATTTGGGGGTAACCATTTTTGAAAGGCACTTAAAACATTTACTTAGGTTCCATAATTAACTAAAAATGAGCACCCCACGGGCGCCTGGGTGGCTCAGTGGGTTAAAGCCGCTGCCTTCGGCTCAGGTCATGATCCCAGGGTCCTGGGATCGAGGCCCACATCGGGCTCTCTGCTCAGCGGGGAGCCTGCTTCCTCCTCTCTCCTCTCTCTCTGCCTGCCTCTCTGCCTACTTGTAATCTCTCTCTCTGTGTCAAATGAATAAATAAAAAAAAAATTAAAAATGAGCACCCCAAATTTGTAGCATTATTATTTAAAATACAAAATCACCTCAGATTTTAATCACATTTTCAGAAATTATGGAAACTTGAATATAGTCATAGACTATACCTGTTTTTCCATTGAAGTGGTAATTCGTTTAATTGAAAAGGGATGAACTAAATAGGCTATGAACTTACTTTTCGTGCCTCAATGCAAGGTTTGCGAATTTAACAAATATATCCATGGGATATACTTACACTGAAAAGCCATTAGCTGTTTATCTTACGGTCAAATTTAGCTAGGTCTTCCATATTTTATCTGACAACCCAGAAGAGCATCACAAAATAAAATTCATCACAAACATGAACAACATTTATGTGATTCCTTTCTGGAATGGTGAAAGGAAAAATACCTTGCTTGAAGATAGCACTACTGTTTTTAAAACATGATGCAAAACTCTTTCTAAGCTGAACCCAGAAGCAACAGTTAAGAAAAGCAGTGATTCCCAAATGTGGTCCTAGGGTCCACACCTTGGTGTTTCCTGTGCTTGCTAGACTCGCAAACACTCAGGTCCGACCCAGACGGCCAGAATCGAGATCTGGGGGTTGGAGCCTCACAATTCTGACACAGGTTCAAGTTTGACATCCACTGACTCGCAAACTGTTTTGTTTGCATTACCATCTCAAACCAACCGGAGAACACTTATCAACTTAAGACCCTAAGTCTTGATTGTTATGGGTTGTCATTGTTCTTGTTTTCTGGCTTTGGTTTTTTATTCCAGATGCCAAGAACTTGAATCCTGTCTTAATTAAACAAGGAGGATATGGGTCTGGGGAGAGGGGAGGGGCAGAGAGAGAGTAAGGTTTTGACATCTTGTTTTATACAGCCTTTCATCCAGGGCTGCCCTGAGATAGTTTCCTGAGCAGCAAGATTATTTATTGACTACAGTTTAAAGCCACTTAATCAAATGAGCTCCAGTGTAAGGTCAGTTTTGCAGATAGCAGGACCTCCTTATCTAAACAATGCTTTAAAATGGTTCTTAAGTAAGAGCAGGTAATGAACATTCTGAAGCTGCTGGGGAAAATGCTAGATACCATGCTTCTGCTTTTCACACAGGAGTCCGGATCCAAGATGTAAACAGAGAAATGCTGTAACCAAGATCTTCTAAAGCATTGGATGATCTGTGAACTACAATCCTATGCTTATGAACATTTTCACTTTGGGAGAGTTTGGTTGGGTAATACATTATCTTAATTATGGTAACAGGGAACTAAATACCCATGGGCTCAACATATATATGTCATGTATCCTAATGATATTAAATTAGAATTGTATCACGTAATGACAAAAGGGTATCACTCCACTGGGATCAACAATCTCATATCTCTTTGTTTACTTTAAATTTTGGTAAGGTCTAAGGGCTTTGATCAAATAAGTATACGTTTTGTTTGTTTTTTAGGCAAAGGAATAAACATAAATTAGCTTTGGTGTTATTAACCTCTTTGTCACTAATTCCTTTTTGAGTTTTCTCTCTTAGGTTCTAAATGTAGGAAATGACTACTGTTTATACGTGATGTAATGTCACCCTTTGCAATACAACATTATATCTTCATTCAAAGAGGTCTGATTAAATGTTTCATTAAATATTTATAATGTTACAGGCATAATACATATAAAGACAAATAAATACAGATGTGTATTACTGTATTTACAATATAGATGCATAAATATATATATTGCATAGATATCACATCTGTCAACATTTACAGAAGATTATAATCATCTAGATGATGTTGTGGTTTCCTACACTGAGCCTATACCATGACCACGGAGAACTGCTCAGTAAATATACTGGCTGCTAACTCAGAAAGTCTCAAGAAAATGAGAGTATGACGTCAGACAAGGTGCCTTCCTAGATCCTGACGGAAAACACAAGGATTATAACTGAAGGATGAGCAACACACATACATGAAGACTTTTCCAAAAACATAGCATGGCAGAACATTACCCATCGCAATTTGAGTTAATAGTTAATTTCCAATACGAACCCTTGAACTAAAACTCAAAGTGTAGGACACTCATCCTTGACAAGTGGGTCTGTGCATGAATCAGAAAAGGATCAGGTCTCCCAGACTTTGCTAATTTCTCCAGGATGAATCCATTCCTAACCAAAATTCTGCAATTCTTCTCTGGGCCTGTATCCCCAAGAGTGTGGCACACAATGAAACTTGGTGAGCAGCACAGATGACCGAGAAGATGACCAATGGTCACAGAGGCCTAGAGTGAGCTAACCAGGTGTTCGTGCATTTGCAGTTAAGAGGTGTTTGGGTTAATCTTATTGTGAAACTTGACACATTTTTAAAAAATGGGAGAGTTGCTACTGTGATTAAACCTGTGATGTTCACTCAAAAAAGAAAAAGGAAAAAAAGAAAGAAAACAAAAAGAAAGAAAACAAAATATTCCCCTTTATACACTGACTTTAGCTGAAAGTAATGTGAACAGCAATAAACTGCATCTGTTTGAAAACTCAATTCCCTAATTCTATCATTCCCCAAGGCAGAAACAGCTATGACAAATAATTATCTTTGTGCCACTCAAGCATGAAGAGCCCAACATTGTTTTGAAACCTTATTCCAGCTAACTTCAAGGAGAGTCCTCTAAATTCCCTTGATTATAAATATGTTACTCTCTCTTCTAAAGCAGAGGAGAAAGTATTCTAGAGGGTTCGAGTCACATGTGTTCCCTACAACTCATTTCTTTGTGAAAAGGATTTCATCTGTATGACAAATCACAAATTCATTAATATTTTTTATGGCCCAACACGTCAAGACATGCTTTTGTAGATAGCATCAAAGCAAAGGAACTTGCTTTATTCTATCAAATTCTCCAATATTTACAAAAAAATTATTAGACCTAAAAATGCTTCCACTGAACAAATAAAACCACAGCAAAACTAGACCAAAAAATCATTTAAAAAGGAACAATTCCAGTATTAGTCCTAATGTTTGATTTGGGTTTAAAAAGTATTTCAGTTGAAATGTTCCATTGATGTTAATTGCCTTCTTGCTAAACTGAACTGAAGAGCATACAGTGCATTTCTTCAGTGATAAAGGGTTTCTATAGATTCTCTCATAGCCCAATTTTTATAACTGGTGTTCACAGACTACTGAGGTAGTTTGATTAAAAATACTCACATGACTAAATTCTTCTATTTTACACGGCTAAGTACATTCTGGATAGTGAGTCCTTTTATTTTTGTTCAAGAGAGAATAGTTTGACTATGAAGGCTGAGCAGAAAAATTAATCTTGAGTTCTAAAATGTGGCATGAACTGCTATGAAATTAAGATGTAAAATGCTGCCAAAAAAGGTTTTCAAAGAAATAAGAAGGAAAAGTGTTCCACTGGACTGAACTCCTCTCTTCTTAATGTCGACATGCCCATGTGTTGCGAGAGATGTGTGCCTAGGAGAGACAGCGATGTTTGGGACGAGTAGGAAGTCTGGATGCGGAGGACAATGGACCTGAGCATTCCCAGATGCTCAGCTCTCCAGACCAAACCAAATACACATTCCTGAGAACTCCAATTCCGTCCAGGGCACCGAACGTGCTTTCAAACAGTCCCTCCAAACAGGCCAAGGTCCCAGGCAGGCAAGGATTGCAAAGGAGAGGAAAATGCTCTTGGATTTTGCAGCCTCTGAAGGAGCATGTGTGGGTAGGAAAAGAGGAGAGAGAGAAATCAGAGGAAGTCACTTTGGGATAAAAGCCATTGCGAGGTATTTGTCTTTACTTCACTGGCAGGCCCTGAGGAGGGCCAGAAGGTGTTCCAGTGGAGTGGAGATATGGCGAGAGCGAGCTTGTCAACCAGGGGAAGCTGGAGGAAGAACAAGGATGTGGGAGACAGGGGAGTGAATTAGGGGAAAGACCAGTGATGCCTGGTTCGTCTATTAGTAATAAGCTCCAAACTTCTCCAAGTTACACTCCTTGCTATAAAGAGCTTACAGAATGATAATTTGGGCATCTGGTTACTACCCAACTGCCATTTATCTATACAGGGAGATGTCTTTACAAGTTATACATAGAATTTTAACTAGAACTCAATTTTTACATGGGAAAGCTGAAGATCAAGTGATTAAGTACATCTGATTCCAGTCTTAATACATTTCCCACCCACCCCACCCAACCCCCATACTGCCACCTGAGGTATAGTTAGCAGCCTGTATGGTCAAAGCCATGCTTCTCAAGAGTAAGAATCACCTGGAGATCCTGTTGAAATGTGCTCAACCTGGGGCCTGAACTGAGACTCTGCATCTAACTCATTCCCAGGTATTGACGATGCTGATGGTACACCAACCACACTTGGAGTATGGAATGAAGTATTAAAATACTTTCTTTTTGCATCATGTATCACAGGGAAAGTGATTAGAAGGTGGGCAGAAATAGATCCACTATGCATAAAAGTAGGATCTTCATTAAAAATAGTAATGATAATAATAATACCTCACACTTACTTAGTGTGTTACAGTACACAAAGTTCTTTTAGAACATTAGCTCATTTGCCACTATCCAAATTACCTATATATTCAACCACTATCATCTAACATGTGTGTATAAAATTGAGATCTTTACATATTTATTTTCCTTAAAAATTCTTATTCAGAATGACATCTACTGATGACTAAAACTTTCAAATTGATGACTATCTATAATGAAAATTTTTAGGTGCTTCTGGATTATGTGGAAAGTAAGTAGAATCACATCCATGGGGTGCTTGGGTAGCTCAGTTAGTTAAGCATCTGACTTGGGTTCAGGTCATGATCTCAGGGACCTGACATCAAGCCCTGCATTGGGCTTCCACTCAGCAGGAAGTCTGCTTCTCCCTCGCCTCTTCCTCGATTGTGCACTTGATCTCTCTCTCTCTCTCTCTCTCTCTCTCTCTCTCTCTCTCTGGTGAATAAATAAATAAAATCTTAAAAAAAAAAGAACTGCATCCCCAATTGCCATGTTGCCTGAAAATCAGAACTGCAACAAAAATATGTGAATTCAAAGCCTTTTGTCTATGTATATCTGCCAAAGTATATGGATTTTTCCATAGGCACATTTCTTAGTGAGGAAAAGTAGGTTGCAAGAATAGAAATTGCCATTTAAGAATTTTTCCCCCTCAGAACATTTATATCAGTTATTTCCATACAGATTTTTCTAAGTCAGGTCCAGATAACAAAGTACTGAAGAAGAGAATTGGGAGTTTTCTTTATAATTGTGTAGATTTATCTCCTATAAGATGGATCAAGAAATACACAGTAAGAGTCCAACTGACCAACAGGAAAATTCAACATACGTTGTATTATTTTTTTAAAGAAGAAGTCAAGTCTACCTAAGGAATGGCAAAGCATGATGAAGGGCCAATATTTCAAATCCTTTCTCCCAAAAGAAAGCATTATAAATCTCTATCTTTAGCCACTGCCACTTGGTAAAATTTGGACAGCACAGGGTAGGAGGAATGGAGGGCCAGCCATGCAGACCCAGGTCAGAATGCTTCTCTGGTGCCTGGAGCATGTGGCTAGCTGGGATGGGATCCTGGCGGTGAGGGCTTCCCAGCTATTCCAAATTTCATCTGCTTCCTCTCTTCTCTGACCACAGTAAATGGGCTTCCCAGAGCATAGATACTCATCTTTGATTATTTAAAACACCATAATGTACACTTGACCTCATCCTTCCCTGATTGGACCAATTCTAACTCTACTAAAGATTCGATGGAAAATAGAAAAATGGGGTAGAAGCAGGCATAGCAAAAAGTGGAAGGTGCAGCCACCCCTTAGAAGGATTTGTCTCTCTGTTTTGAATGGGTCTGCCTAGAGGTCCCACAACAAGTTCATAAATTGGCTGAAGAAGACTTTCAGCTTCTCTTGATATTCTAAGCCCTTCAGATCTTGGGTGTCCACCTCAACTATGGTTGATTGGGTCAGCTTTCTGTCGATGTGGGCATGGCCCAAAGATGAAATGTATTTTTCTTTTAAACTTTTGGGTCAAAATGTAGAAGATGCTGTGAGACAATTTTGAACTTGTGTAAATATGTGAAAGAGAGAACTTTGGTCTGGGACGTCTCTTTTTTGTGCAAAATGTGTCCAAGGTTAGAAGACAAACTGATAGCTGTTTGGCTTTTTGTTGAAGAAGCTGCTGATGCCATGTACTTTTCTGGGGCCATAGCTCTAAGCCTTCCTGGTGTCCCAGAGAAGAGCAAAAAATCCAGTTTAAATATTATGTGACTTTTTTTTTTTAAATGCAGACACAGGACCTTGAAAGTCACTAAGTCGTTAAAAATGTGGCTGTGTCCGCGTGCCAGGGAACATGGGAGGCGCTCACAATTGAGATCCCTGGGTTTCGTTTTGCCTCTTCCCCGAATCTACTGGTGGCTGCCAGGAGAGCATCATTTTCTTATTTCTTCTGGAGAACATCCACCTAGAGCCCCATGACGTGCTGTCAGCTCTTCTTATAAAGGGAAACCAGACCAGACATAAAGCTCCCCCATCTCACTCCTGATGCTTGTAAACTGTGGGAAAAAGAAGGAACCAAACGTATGAATGAATGGTCCCCTCGACTATCCAGTGAATGGCCATACAGGCTAATGTGAACAATAACAAAACAGTCAAAACGACCAATACGGACGAATATAGTAAGGACTGTCAATGTTTTGTGAATATATTGGCCCATGTGTTGTGTGCTTTAATCTTTCTAGTTCCTGACCTCTTGCATCCCCACTTCTCCTATGTGTATGCAGATTACAGTTAAACATTCAAGTCATGACATTCTGCCCCCACACTACCCCCCAAAAAATTAAGAATTAACTGAAGTAGTAATTTATCAAGAACCGATGAATGGGGGCGCCTGGGTGGCTCAGTGGGTTAAAGCCTCTGCCTTCGGATCGGGTCATGATCTCAGGGTCCTGGGATTGAGTCCTGCATCGGGCTCCCTGCTCAGCGGGGAGCCTGCTTCCTTCTCTCCCTCTGCCTGCCTCTCTGCCTACTTGTGATCTCTCTCTGTCTGTCACATAAATAAATTTTAAAAATCTTTTTTTAAAAAAAGAACGGATGAATGAAAATCTTCAGTAAAGAGTACATAGGGGAGTGGTTCCTATGCAGGACATAAATAATTCTGTTCCAAAAAAAAAATGTTTGGAAACCAAAACACATTTTTCCATAGGAGATTTTTACTCATGATGGGACCCTGAGAAGTCCACTCAGTTAAAAATCTAGCTGGATCAGAGCCCTGTGAGTACTACCCCATCTAACCAGCGTTGGAGAGAAACGCGTTCAGATTCCCCACCTGACACTGCGGGGGCAGGACCTTGGAGGGTGTCCCCAGGCTGAGCACCCCCCGGGGAGCCAAGGGACCAAGCTGGGAATAGCCGTGGGGGGCGAGGTGCATCTCAGCCGTCCCCACGGCTCAGTTTTACCCTCACAGAGTTTCTCTTCCTTACTCCCCCCACCTCGGTCCTCTCTTCTACACAGTGAATCCCTGGGGACACTGTCCTGGGCCATCCGTACCCTGAGCTTCTCAGCTCTCTGGAAAGCTGACCCACTCCTCTGAGCTCGAAACTGCACTGAAGTCTCTCAGGACCACTCCCTTGCTGGATTCCACTGTCTCTTTTCAAGCCCCACTGCTTCAGTCTTCCCCCCGAGAATTCGGCACAGGCCATCTGCACAGGTGTCCACTAAAGCTGTTGCTCATCTCGGCCTATGCCTTCTAGCTTCTTTCAGAGTCTTCCTCCTCACGTTTGCCCATTAAATGTTGGCTTTCCTAAGCTCTCAGTCCTCTCTCTGCCCCTCAGCCTTCACTCACCATGGCACCCACCCTGGGGCCCCTCCCCCTTCCTTCAGCATGGCGCCAACCCTGGGGCCCCTCCCACTTCCCGTACCATGGCCCCACCCTGGGGCCCCCATGCCCTCCCTGCACCATGGCACCCACCCTGGGGCCCCGCCCCCATCCTGCACCTTGGCACCCACCCTGGGGTCCCGCCCTCTCCTGGTGATAATAACTATAAAATGGAAAGCAACAACAAAATACTCTTCAATAAATAGTAGTTGGTATGGACATTCATTTTTAAATGAGTAAGTTATTATTTCCTTTATTTTGTAGTTTTATACATCTCTTCCATGTTTTCTTAAAAATAAATAAACATGTTCCCAAATCAAATCAGCTCAAGCTTCTAATGATCCTAACTTGGAGAAAAAACAGATATACCAAATCTAGCTTTGTTACCCAGGCCTGACAAGCATTCTATGAAATGTTTCCCTCATCTCCTTGACCCCTAACTTAAAGATTCCAATAGCTTCGACTAGCGTTCCTCAATGTCTTTGTCCTCAGCCACCAAAGCTTCTCCTTCTCACGTCGGGATAGATTCCTCTGTCAAACTACAATTAGTTATGCTATATGGACATAAATGTTAATTGTACTGGTATAAATTCTATCTAATCCTGCATACTTATTCTCTCTCTCTATCTCTCTAGATCCTCAAGAGCAGGGAGGATATTCTCTGACGCCGTGAAACTTCTTAGAGTCATACGACAGACCTTTGTATGGGAAAGCTTCTTGCTGCCTGTTGAGCTGCTTTGGAGGCCAGGTCCCTCAGCTGTTGGAGGACTCTGACCAAGCATGAGTCCATGAACAGCTCCTGCGAACATACCAGACTCCTGGATTTCACTCTAGACCAACACAGCTCCATGTTTTACTCCTACTGATATACGTGGACATTTTCAACTTTTGCCTTTTACGTCACACGATTATTTATACACCAAAAAAAGCTCTATTTTAAAAATATTACCCTTTCCTTGCTTCCAAGAGCATGTTACGTTACAAAGATGTGTACAACATAAAAAACAAAACCAATTAATATAGGTCATGAAAATCTAAAAGTAGCATAAAAGGCTGAAAAGTGAAATGGAATCTGGAGTGAAGTCAGATTGGAAAACTCTTGCCAAAAATTTCCTGCACCTCCCTGGAGCCAGACTGCAAACCTGGACCAAAGTGTTCTACAACGAGCAGGTGCAGAAGTTATAAACAAAGCAGTTGCTCAAAAGGACCATAGGTCTTTCTAACCCTAAAAACAAGAAATTTCTCTGGTGGGATTCATGGGGTGAACTAATTCTATGAATAACAATGATTTTAAGGACAACACATTTTCACCAACACTGATCTTCATTAACTCATTTGCAAGATACACTCGCATGTGACAAGAAAGGTGATGATCTAAAGCAAAACCAGCATCCATCTTTATAATCTTCTGTTTTCCTAGAATACGGCAATCAGTCATGCATCTCTTTGATAATGTACATCACATTTTATGATGTATGAATGAAAGACATCTTACTTGCCGAAATAAATGCAATTGAAGTATATTTTCCACATGCCACATCCTTGCATTCTCATTTTGTGCTATAATGAGAAAAGAAATGCAAAGATGAAGCATGTGAAACACATACTTCGACTGCATTTATTTCAGCAACTAAGGTGTCTCTCATTCATATACTTAAAAAAGGAATTTTTAAAGCACGTCATTTGAATTTCGGTGTTCCTTAAAAACATCTCATCCATCAACAGATTCGATTTTGAAAACAACTTCCGTTGAAAAAGATGATGTTGATTTTATTTTCCTTTAACATACAAAAATATTTATAACAGACACTATCGAGTTGACCTCCTGCTTGCCTCCCTGGATTCATGGCAGTATAATAATGAAGGAATTCAAGGGGCAGATTCTAAATTAATCGGCAATTTGAACTGTGAATGATCATCGCTTTGTGCTTGTTTGGGAAACATGATTGCTGGATTTAGAGACGGATAAAGACAAACCATTCTGCTCTGACAAACCATTCTTCTGAGAAAATTGAACTGTTCTTTTTCCAACAGGGTAATGATACCTAATCCATCGAGATGTAAAAACTATAAAAAAAAAAAAAGGGGCCTCTTTACAGAGCACTCGGTCAGCTGGTTAAAGAAAGTGAGCAGTGTTCTTAATGGAAGATAAACCGTT
Organism: Ailurus styani; assembly: GCA_002007465.1. Taxonomy (NCBI): domain Eukaryota; kingdom Metazoa; phylum Chordata; class Mammalia; order Carnivora; family Ailuridae; genus Ailurus; species Ailurus styani. The sequence continues at coordinate 1,688,067 of LNAC01000323.1, read as the reverse complement.
GTCCTATAGGGTTTTATCTGTCATACTAATCTCAAAAAGCATCTCACATAAAACTGAAGTTAAAAAGACTGTCAAGGCAGGCCACACCACTCCATAAATGAGTATCTGGAGCTTAGCTCCAGAGCCCTGCACATGCAAAATGTTTAAAATATTTGGAAGAAAGCTTTTCCCTCCACATTAGTCCAGGCATACTCAGTGAACCTGATGTGAGATAATCCAAAACAATTCAGGTTCAACAAAGGTTGGGAAAATATTGTAGTAGACATAAAGCTTTGATGGAGAGCTTCTTTGATCTCAAGATTATAAAATACACCGTTTCTAATCTAACAAATTTTGAGCTGCAAAGCACAGTATCTAAACATTCCTCTTTTGTCATAACAGTTTAATCCCTTAAGAATGTGATTTAAACCATTGGGGAGCAAAGGTTACTATGAGATTTGTATGAAAGAGGAAAACAGCCTTAGACACCTTGATAGAAGTATGTGAGGGTCATTAAATTATAGAACAATTGGCTTTGCCAGGTCACCTTTGGTTCAAGATGTGACGAATGCCCCCCTTTTCCCTTGCAATTAGGTAAAAGATGAAACAGTTCTCTCCTCTCTCTCTCTCTCCTTCTAGTTTTACCTTAATGTCTACCTTTCCATTTCCATTTTTTTTAGTCAAAGTTGAGATTTCCTTGGTGACACAAAACAAGTGTCTGTTACCTTCCCCCAATAGCCACAATGAAATTCTTCGTAAAAATGTTGCCAAGTTGCAATCACGTGTTTCCCATGCATAGAAGTTTTCCTAAAAATGCATGTATAGTATTTCAACCAGCAGTACCAAATGTGAACCACAGGAATGGCCATCGATGGTGACAAAATGCACACGGTCGTTTTTCACACGGGGCCAAATGAGGTTTAAAATACTCACTGTGACCAAATGCACTTCCTCGTTCCAGCTGATGGAACAGAGTTGATGCTTCTGAACCCAGGAGGACGAAAGCTTATTAACCACCCTTATCTTAACTTTATACCACGACGAAGGCAGATAGAGCTGGCGTCTACGTATGCTGAATGTATGATGGTCTGTCCATCGATCAGTAGGAACGTGGGCATAACTGATGCGTCCCCACCTGGTAAGTATCCCTGTTTAGGATTCCAAGAGAAATAGATTATCGATGATGTGCTTGCGTGGGTGGCAGAGGCATCGTAGAAATGGTGTTTGGTATTTAAATTAAAGATGAATGAATCTTGGATTACTGAAAAAATACAATAAATAAATAAATAAATAAATAAATAAATAAATAAAAAGCTTTATGATTTAGATGCAAAAAATAATAATTAATTAATTAAAGATGAGCATGTACCTCTACTCCACCTATCACTTTTTGCTGCAAGAAGGGGGAGAGAAGGCTGGCTAGGGCGAAGAGATTTAGAGCTTCATTCAGTAAATGCCACTTCCCAGCCCCCACAACTCCAGATGGTTCGGAAAGCCTAGAAAACATGCATTCTATTTCTCCCAGAAGTGCAGAGTTAGGAGGAATCTTGCAAAATCATCTGCTCCAAGTAGCCAGATTTATGTATGTAAATGTCTAGATGCTTCGGGAAATAGATACTCTTTTCTTAAATATTTTATAAGCAAATTAACCCGTAAACCGAGCTTGCCAGGTGACTAATTTGACATCTATTTCTCAGGAATAGGTACCAGAAGACACAGACACATGAAACGTGAGTCTGAGGCCCCTGTGCTTTTAGGTTCTTGTCACTGCAGAGATGGCAAACCACCTTGAAATGACACGTCAAAACAACTGGCCTCCTGGAGGGTCCAAGCTTGTCATCAGGGTGATGCGAAGAGGTTAATGGAAATCTAAGGAGAGTTCGGGACTAAATCCAGTCTTCATGGTGAGTGAGGACACAGAGTTGTTTTGGGGGAGGAGCACCTGAGAGCCTCCTAATGCAGTTTAGAAAGAACCTGCACCTTCCGGGGGTAAGATCAGGCCACAGGGTCACCTGGTCCAACCCCAGCAGAGATCTCGGCCAGCGCCGTGCAGCCATTCACTCACTGAGCATTCACTTAATGCCCTGAGCTTCTTGCAAAAACATGGTGTCTGCCCCTATGGAGCTCATGGTGCCTTTCCCTGCCGCTTAAACATCGCTCCTAGGTTTGATGGGCTGAGCCGATTCTTGCCAAGGGCCTGGGCTTCTCTATCAGTCCCATGGACTTGCAATCCTGATGAAAGTCTTGGTAAGAGGAACACGTGCTATTCACTTTTTGCATCCGTTGTGGAAGGGGCATGAAAGGAGCGGGTCACTATGTGAGCACAAAGATGTGTTTATATAAGAAAAAATTAGAAACCGCACTGAACGGTCCTTTCCTATCGAAGCTTGCTGGTGTTCCCTCGCCAGCACCAACAGACTCCCATCAACAAACGGTTTTCTGCCTTTGTCTTGTTAGATGTGTCGTCTTTGGCTTCCTTCTCCTTAAAAAAATAGTTTAAAAGCAAAGAGTTTTCAAATGCACGAGACTAACAGCTTAGTGCGTGAGAGGACTCGGTTGAAATATCTATCAGCCGACCAGCTATTACTTGTAAGAGCTCGTGGAGGACACTTGTGAAGTTCTAGGGGACTGAAAAGGGCAAATGTAGTGTCTATATTTAAAAATGGGATTGAACAATGACCCTGAAACTACAGGCGTCAGCTTATTTTCCTTACCTGGAAAAACCAGAACAAATCATCCAAAAATCAATTTGCAAACAACGAGGAGAACACATCGTGCCAGCTAATAATTCACTGGCCGTCGTGAAGCAAAGGGTTGTCAAAGTTTATAATTTCTTCCTATGATAGTGATAGCCTGGTAAATTAGAGGGCAGAAATGGCATCGTATTTCTTCCCTAATAAAGTTTATTAGCTCTTATTCCCATATAAACAGAGTGAATATGAACTAGGGCTGGAGGTCATGATAAATTTACATAGTCACGGACGTAATTGTGACGTTTCATTGAAATGTTCATCAATGAATAATCCCATTTCAATTTTATTGTTTAATAAAGTGGGATTTTGTAAGGGGTCCAGTTGGGACTTAGTCCTATTTGATATTTTCGATTTGACCACATACAAAATAGGCTCTATGCTTATTATGTGAACTGATGATAATTAAAGAGGTATAATTGTCACCTTTAGCCACAGAGTTAGAATTCAAAATAACATTGAAATAATAAACACTTGTTATTTCAAAATAACATTGAAATAATGAACAGAGTGGCATTTAGCAGTGAAGGGGAAGATACAGGATATTTTTCTAGTTGAACAACAAGAAATCTAGGGAGAAAGGATCATCAAGGAATTTTCAAGTATAAATTAAAAGCAAAAAATAAAATAAAACAAAGAAGACCTAGGGTTTCACCTGGATAATTGTTCAGCAGCAGCAACAACGAAATCAGTATAGAAACAGGAATTTAGAAATAAAAAAAGCATTTTTAAAATCATCAAATTCAAAAAAATAAAAATAAAAAATGAAATGATCAAATTTATGATTTTATGTGTAAGTAGAACTGTTTTTAAAAAGAGGCTCCCAACAAAATGATGTAGGGATGAGGGAACCAGCACCTGATTTGCCTAAAATGTTACATCAAAACATGAGCCTGTTCTGGGTGGGACGTGGGTCTCCCTCGCAAATTAACCCCCCAGTGAGCCCCTGGTGAACGTGCCAAGGTTAGACCGCAGGCCCACTTGCTCAGAGTGTCTAAACATACATAAATATAAATATCCTCCGTGCTCGGATGCTAGTCCAAAACTGCTACCTGTCCTTGACTACACAGGCACTAGAATTGAGAGCAACCATTCAGAAACATCTAGAACATTTTCACAGAGTGATTTTACATGTGTTGAATCCAGTAATAAAAAAAAATTGAACTTATAGTTTGTATACTTTTTCTGCTCATTCTCCCGGCATTTCATTTCTTTTGTAGTTTACAAATATATGGTTTTGTGATGAGTTGGAAATTTAAAAACCGGGCTTCTCACCACAGACAGTTTGAGAAAAATTGATATGGAGCACATAGAAAAATGAAAAAAAATTAAATTCATGCATTATATTAACACCAGCTTGGTTTATTTAAAACCATTTCCAGAAAACAGACTGCAATAGATGAAAAAATATCAAAGAGATTCAGAGTTAAGAATCTGGTTCCCCAAGTAAGATCTGAGACCAATCAGTGTATTCTCAACCTATGGACATGAAATAATCTCTTTAAATACCTTTCTGTTTTGTGATATCATCTTTCTAGTTCTTCAGGGTCATTTTTAAGTGTGTTTCTCTCTTCCAGAACACTTAAAGCAAGCATGTTTATTTTAGTATCAATGGTCATGCTAGTAATGTTCTTCAGATTCTTCATTTTAATAAATTACTTATTAAGCTATAAGCAGTTCTGGTCTCTCTTTGTTTACATCTAGAGTCACTGTGGAATCAGTCGCTAGGTGCTATCCATGATCAAAAGCCTGAAGTCCACACTGATCGTCTATCTGTTTCCCTTTATCTATGTTCCTATCACTCCCCACAAAGCACAGTGAGAGTGGACTGGGGGAGGAACTGGGGTGATCCCTCACACCTTATTTCTCTAGGTTCCGGCCTGATTGGCATCCTCTTTTATCTACTAAGGGGGGCGCTTTCCATCCAAAGTCACACCTTCTACATGTCACTTTACAGAAATACATAATGGAAGGTCTTCCAAATGTAAAGATAATGAGAAGAACTATATGAAAACACCCACAAGTTAATAGCCTGATGGGCAAAAGTTCATCTCATCTTTTCCATCTACCATTTTCATAACACTCTAGCCTTTGACATCCCTAGGGAAAGACAACGGTGAGTTCCCATACAAATCACACTGGTGTTGCTAACTGAAATATACACATACCAACCGAAATGAACCGTGTGGATGGCCAGCATTTGCCAGTGGGATCCTGTTTGTACTGCTGTTTTATAGACTCTGTCCACATGGGTCCCTTTTCCTCTCAGGACCAGTCGTGAGTTTCTCAGTAACTACCCAAGGAGCGATCATGGAGACCATCTGAAGACCAGAGCACTGTTCTCCTCAAGAAGCCAGGGCCTTATTAATATTTGATTTCTGCTCAACTGCTTCTGAGGAGCCCATTCAGTACCTCATCAAAGGCTCAAGCCTAGACGACTTACCCAAACGTTGGAGCCCAGCATTCAGGGATGCCACCATTGTACGGTGGTAGCATTCAGGCCTCCTGCTCGGGTCCACCCAGATACCTCAAGTCTGCCGTGTCGAGCAACTTTCTGGAATGTCCCCCATCCCCGTTCTTACACCATCACCAGCCTTCCTCCAACTGTCGCCATCTGTCCAGGCTCAGCAGCCTCATATCTTCCTGGTCAGGGCCCGGTCCCCTGTATGTCCCCCTATAACATGTGCTTCTGTGGGTTCTTCCCCTCCGTGACCCCACAACTGACAGCTCCTTCACAGCCCAGAGCGCTGTCCCTTGCCTTGGTCTTCATGGTGCCCGGCACACACTGACGAGCCAGTTTCTGAGCACGCCTTCTCACTTTCTGGGCCCGAACACATCAGACGGAGCGGTCAGCCTGTTCTATGGGAGTCCATTAAGAACCGACTAACCACTCCATGTCCTGTGTCCTCATCCTCCCTCCCTACTATCCAGAATGTAGGTGTCTCTGCTCATTAGTTCTCTCCTGAGGACAGTCATACAAACTGTCACTCTGCAATTCTCTGTGCTTTCACTTTGGTGGCGTCTGTCACAGATGCTGCTCTGGAACATGCTTCCCTTTCTTCTTCCTTTCTTTGGCCCTGCCTGGAAACTACATTCCTCCTAGCCCTCTTCAGTACACCTTTCCCCTGATGTCGCCTGGGTCCTCTTCCTCCATTCCACATCATTTCTGGTTCATTCGCCGTCACCCACAACCAGAGTCTGTGGTCTCATCACCCGGAACTGCCTTTCTCCATCACACCCTCCATCTGACCAACCGCCTCCTGGTCAGTCAGTCTTTCCTTCCCTTGGGCCCACTTCCTCTTCTAAGTCTCTATGCTCCCAGTTCCTCCATGTCTCCTCTTGGATTAGGCACTCTCAGCTTCCCCTCCTTCTCCTCTTGGTCTGGTCTCTCTGTGTGATCGCCTGAATGATGTTTTTACCAGAACCCTTAGTTTCCTGCACCCCCATGTATATCCATGCACCCATCTCACAAAATACCTACCCTAGCCCATCTCCAGAATTCTGAAGCAAAGAGCCTAGAGCCGAGTGACCCAGGGTTTGAGGAAAAAATTTAAGAGGTAAGAGGGTTCCACCAATATCTAATGTCCAGCAAGGTGTGCAAGTTGCCTGCTGGGCAGAGTTCTGGGCACAGCAGGGGGCATGACTACTTCCCATTAGCCCTCCAGTGCCTTTTCTGGACCTCCAGTGGAATGTGGGCCTCTAGATTAATCCTGTTTAATGGATTCTTTCTATTTTTCTCTACCTTCCCTTTTTGCAATAAAACTCTTTTTTTAAAGATTCTGTTTATTTATTTTGAGAGAGAGAGAGTGTGTGTCACACCATGCACACACACTTGAGCATGGGGGAGGGGGCAGAGGGAGAGGGAGAGAATCCACAAGAAGACTCTCCACTGAGCACAGAGTTTGATCCAACGACCCTGAGATCTCAACCTGAATCAACACCAAGAGACAGATGTTCAACCAACTGAGCCACTGAGGCGCCCCAATAAGACTCTTACTTTTGAGTGAAATCATATTAAGGAATCCCCAACATTAAAAATAGATGAAAGTGATAAAAGAGGCCCTCAGCAGTATCCACTTCAACTGTTCGGCAGAAATGAATGTTTAATTTTCATAGCCCCAGAAACACCTTCTGTAGCCCGGGGTGACACGGGGCTCATTTTGAGAAGTGCTCTGCTATTCCTTCAGGCTACAAGATTTATTATAAAATAAAAAAGGCAAATTGCGCAGGAGTACATTTAGTATCACTCCATTTATACATACATACATTCTTGAATAAACATAGTATATTTTGGGGAAATCGAATATGGAAATTAACATTGATTTCCTCCCAAGACCAGGAAAAGTGTATAAGGAAGAAATGACATTCTTCAATACATTGAAGATATATACATACATTTATATGTATATACCTACAAACATACATTGAACCTATGTACATACATTTATATGTATATAGACATATATTTACCATAAATGTGTTATTTTTATCATTATTATGATGGTTTGTGCTATTTTTACCATTATCATTTATCAAGTAAAAGAGAAGGAAGTCACCAGACTTTAAGTTTTCTGAGGCACCTCTCGGCTTTAAGGTTCTGTGATTTTGTCTCCTGTGAGTCAACCTCCCTTCTTGTCCGGTACTTGCAAATGTTAAAAATCACCTGTGAAAAGGGCTGCTCTACAAATTGACAAGTTGTTTCTAGAAAGGAATTCTGCCTCAGAAGCTTATGGGATCAACTGTGTCCCCACAAAAAGACATGGTGCAGTCCTATGCTCTAGTACCTCAGAAGGTGACATGATTTGGAAATGGGCAGGTGTGATGATGACTTAAGTCAGCATGAGGTCCTGCTGCTGGAGGAGGGCAGGTAACTAAGCCAATAGGACCGGTGTCCTTATAAGAAGAGGAGAGAAGAGAGAAGCATCCACGTGAAGACCTAGAGATGCAAGGGAAGGCCATGTGAGGAGGGATCAGGGACAGGATGAGGCAACCAGCCACGGGACACCAAGGAGATGGCTGCCACCAGACGCTGGGAAGAGGCAAGGGAGGATTCTACTCAGAGCCCCCGTAGGATTCAACCCCACAAAAATATCCCATCTAGACGTCCAGCCTTCAGAACTATAGGGAAATAAATCCCTGTTGTTTTAATCCACTCAGTTACGTGGGATTTTGTCCCAGCAACCCTAGAAAAAGAATACACAAGCCTACCCTCTCAGTAAGGTCTATCTGAACAGTTGTCAGACCCTACAAAGAAGACACAGCAAATGGAATTTTGTATTCATTGTCCCCTGGATTCAAATTCAGGAAGGAGAGTTAAACTCAAGGATCTAATCATTTTATGCCTGGTTTTGAACTGTGTGATGTATGATAATATAACAACTGGAATGTAATAATATTCCGACAAATGGAATTAGAGTCATCACACTGCTTTATTTGAGATCCAACTGAATCTATAGTGCATTATTGATATTTCCTCTCAACCGTCAGTAAAGAAGTGGAATTGAAACATGAATATTTTACATCAAGAAACCATCAATTTGGAAAGAGCCTTCAAAATTACACACATAACAGGGATCTGGAGTTAATCCTCACAAAGTGCATTAGATCAATTTTGATTTTAAAATGTTGTCCATATAATTCTTAGGCAGCATTATTTTCCCACTGTAATAAATTTCTAGGATTGGACTATATTCTATTACAATTTGTCACTGAGAGTGAAATCACACACTTCAGAGACGAGAGGAAACTCTGAGACTAACTTCATGTGCGGTAGGGACTCCCACGAAACTGACCCAGAAACATCCGAAAGTTGTTACAATAGCTGTCTTTGAACTTAGCCCAAAAAAACTTCGTAATTTCCTGTCAACCAAAATCTCAGCTGGGCCTCTGGAACCTATAATTAGTCAGTTTTCAGGTTTAATTTTTTTCTGTTTCGTTTGAAGCTTCTCTTTCTAGAACTATTTCAATCTCTCGATGAAAAGGGTTTGATGTGAAATGGCCTTTGACCCAAACCAAGGTATTCACGGTGTTTTTAAGGTGCTCTTTCTATATACCCCGTATTTTAGTTCTCATGGTTCTAGATACAAAAGCAAAAAATGAATATGATGCCTTCTATTACCAAAGTTCACCAATTAAAAATTCAGCAATTAAACAAATAAGAGAGATAACCCTATCAATAAATTCAAAAATAAATCAAAGTTGGATCCTAGCCCAGCCGGGGACCTGTCCTTGAGCTCTCTTTGAGGTGTTCATACCAGAATGCTACTCTTCGTCTGGAAACATTAAGCATGCCGGCCACTCTTCACAACTGATGGACTCCCAACCCCGTCTTCCGTGGATGCGGGTGCCAGGCATGCCCGTGTTGAGCAGCCTGCCCTTGTCCCTGACCTCCACGGGTTTGGAGTTTTGGTCGCCTCCTCTGTCCCAGCCCTCCCCTGGGGGCCTTCATAGGTGTGCTGAGCCTCGGTTAAAACTGGAGTTCAGACAATCACCCTATTCTTACCGGCAAGCTGTCCCCTACCGTCTGCATGAGTGGAGAGATGAGGGGGAAGATACAGAAGCGTAGTGAAAAAGTGAAAGCAGGAAAGTAGTTGAGAGAGGAGCGGGGAAAGGCCTCGGATTCCAGCGGAGAAGAGGCAGTAGGACCAGATCTTCCTCTGAAACTGATCGCTCGTATCCCGATCGCCCCTAACACTTCTGTGGGCTGCCATTGTTATGTCCCAATGTCACAAGTGCCAAATTTTGTAAAGGACTTATTTGCCATATAAAGTGCGATCAACATGATCCCCATAATAATGGAGTTTCTCGAACTTGAGTAGTATATATACTAAAAACAGAGAGAGAGAGCAAACAACCTTTTAATGGCGAGCGATCACTTTCATCATAAAGTTATCACGGGAGTCAGAACCTGCATGCCCCTCTCTCGAAGATCCTCAAGTCCCACTCTCCAGAACCTGTAAACACTACCTTATATAACCAACAAAGGGAAGGTAGTTTGCAGACATGATTAAATTGAGACTTTGAAATGGGGAGGTGATCCTGGAGGATCTTGGTGGGCCCTAAATGCAGTCACGTGAACCCCCATAGCAAGGAGGCATAGGATGGTGTTGCACACACAGGGGAGAAGGCAAAGGAGAGAGAAGTTTGAAGATGCAGCCACAAGCCAAGGAGACTGGTCACCACCAAAAGCTGGAAGAGGTAAGGAACAGATTCTCCCCTACGGTTTCTGGAAGGAGAGTGGCCCTGCTCATACCCTGATACTGGCCCGACGTTAGTGATTTGGGACTTGCGGTCCCCGGAACCGTGATAGAATACATTTCTCTTGTTTTAAGTCACCAAGTCTATGAAAATTTGTTGCAGGAGCCTCAGGAAACAATTACGGCTACCAATTTCTATTCTAATTATTTCTATTATGAAGTTGATGTAGAGACATCCAAGAATGGATAAATTCCTTATTCTTAGGTCTATAATACACCTGCAAAAATCCCAACTAATTTATAAATTAAATAAAAAGGAAACTAGCCAATAAAAAGAATGTAAGTTGCAGGATGATTGCAAAATTTGTCACCATTTGCACCAGGGATACAACTCTGAGAGCCGTGGTCCCCGCTCTTCTAAATGGTACCAGCCTAAAACACCTGGTGCCGTTTGTGGACTTAAATCTCCCAGCGCATTTCCCTGGTTGAACCGCTGCGAGACCTTAGGGAAGCCCATCACGTTAAATATTTACTGTTGACACACACAGGCTGTCTCTGTCCTTTTCTCATCACCCTTTGAAATTCAAAGAGAACTAATTGGAGGCAATGAAAGAGTGAACCCAGACACCAGCGGGAGTTGGTACTGCTTACAGGTGAGCCCCTAAAACAGCGTTCCTTACCCTTTGGTGTGCAGCAACAGATCTGGGCCTCTCCTGGGCGCCGTTGGAGAGTCTAGCAAGCAAGTCCCCACCCAGGTGATGTCAATGTTGCTGGACCACAGTTTGAGAAGAATGGATCTAAAGGACTGATCAGAAATGTACTTATTTTACGTTTCTTCATATCTTGTAGAAACCTTTTTCAAACCTTTAGTGAGTGTATAGAGCCCCGACACGCACCCCAAGAGCTACATCCGTGTGAGTCACACGCCCGTTGGTTGAGACAGGCAGAGAGGGCTGTGTTGGCAATCCTCCCGGGAATATCAGTGCTTAACGCACAACGATGTATTCCTTGTACGTGCCAAGACCACTGCCCAGTGACGTCACGTTCATCCAGCAGTACCTCTCCAACAGCAGCTCCCCAAGCTCGGGGATCCAGGCTTATACAATCTCATAAGGGTGCTATCTGCAAGGTGTGAGCCGAGTTTGGGGCCCCAGGGAGACCAGGCTAGAGTGCAGTGCACCAGCTCCGAGACACCTTGGTTCACAAGTGAGCACATTGCACGTCGCTCATCTCCCAGCCACTCGAACGGATCACCCGGCCCCACATCATGACAAGAGGGTGGGAGATTGGGGAGAGCTCAGGGATATTCAGGGAGCAGTAAATATCTCTGCCAAAATATTCACCTTTAATAATCTCTTTCGATTACTCCCTTCAAAGTACTTGATGTGAGAGGAGGAGCAGAAAATACCGGGAGCCTTCACAGATTGGGTCTTGTTCAGCCAGCTTGTCTGTGACACGGGTGTAGGAAAACGTGAGCACGATTGTGCCATAGTCCTCAAACTCATATGAATTTATCAGACTTGGCTTAGCTCCCAATTTTAAACTACACATAATTTAGGAAGAGAAAAAGGGGGTTTTAAATGTGCATTCAAAGGGCATTCCCTTCTGCTTTGTACCTGGCTTCAATTAATTCTATAAATATATCATTTACTCTAACAAAATCAGAGGTAGACAAAGTCATTATTTGTGTGAAATTGGCAATATTATGTTTATGTTACAAATAATATGTTAAATTATGTAAATTCTATTATGTATGTTTTTAAATAAAATAAGAATTTGTATAGTTACTGTTTAATATTATGTGCTTGCTTTTTAAAAATTTTTATAATGCATGTGATTGAGATCTGGAAAAAGCTCAATATTATGTTTTAAATCTTTTCTATTATAAAATATGACATAAACACAGAAAAGCACATATAAAATGGATATTTAAGAGTTATTTTTATGTAAAATTATTTTAATATATATTTGATCAAAAGACAGGACCCCAGACCTGGAAAGGGGCTATGTGATAGAAGTGGCAGTTGGAAGTCAGTAGAGACATAAATACTAAGATCATTAACCACACAAGAACTAATGAAATTACACACTTAAATACATGTGCACACACACAGACACACACGTTCATTTGGATTAAGATTTCTTTAGATAAAATAAACCAAAAAGAATTAGAAGAAAACATAAGGTTATGTCACTGTGGTAGAACAGCTCTTGAGTAAAGCTCCTACACCCAAAAAAATGAAATGCTAAAGATTGACAAAGTTGGCTTAATTAAATTAGAATATAGAAGATGCTACAAGCTCATTTTTAAAAAAGGGACAAACAACCCAATAAAAGAGTGGGTAAAAATTGTGCCTATTTTGCCATTCACAGAAAAGAAAATGAGATTAGCCAATAAACACATGAATACATTCTTGCAACATCATTAGGAATCAGGGAAATGCAAATTAAACGGAGGATGAAACTCTATTTCAATTCATCAGGCTGGAAAAACTATTAAGGGCTCCGTGTGTGACAAGGAGGAGGAGGGAGCTGACAGCGAGTGCTCCTGGGTGAGCAATCCAGCAATAGCCAGGGAAGCTAAAGATGTATATTCCCCACGTGTAAGGGATCTGGCTCTAGATAACAAACTTTCTACTCTAGCCTGCAGAGTGGCTGCCGTACACAAGGATATTCAGGAGGTCTCCGGCGGCAGTATTCGTAACAGTGAATGATGAGAGAGCTGGAACAAAATTACTGCCCTTCGGTAGGGGAACATGTAACCAAACGGGTTTATTCCAATGCTGGAATTCTATAAGCCAATTGATTGAATGAACGATGTCACCACGCATTAACATGTTGACCACAAAAAGTAGGGCGCAAAAGGGCAAATATAGTGTGATATCATTTAAGTAAAAATATAAGAAAAACAATAGTACAAGTTGCTTGCGAATATAAACATATCCAGGGATACAAACATCTGCACAGCAATGGTATACAAAACTTCAGCCTCCAGGGAGAAAGAGAAGAAAAATGACAGGAGGCCAGTTTTACTGTATCACTAACTTTTTTTTTCCTTTAAAACAAAGAAAAGGACTCTGAAGCCAATGTAGCAAACTGCTAACATCTGTTAACTCTGGGTGGTCGACACATGGTTAACTGTTATACTATTTTCATTGCTTTTTGGTATGTTTGAATTATTTCGTATAAAAATAAAAATGCTTAGAATCAAAATTGTCAATTTATTTATTTTTCCAGTTAAATGACTTTTTTTATATCTTCAAATGGTTGATTTCATTACTTGCATGCTTTTAAAATATTTTAATGATGATCACACCAGAAAAATGTGGCAATCTTTGCTTTATTTCTGCATACAGTGATGGTGGCGGGGGGGGTGAGTGATCGTCCATGTGCATGTGAGTGTGTGCTTATGTGAAAGTCAGAGCTCATAAAAGATTGAGAGCTTTTGGCATGGGAAGGTAAGTCGATAGCAGGATCCAGGATGGAAGAGAAAGAGACTGGAGGCAGGGGTCAGAAGCAGTAGTGGGTCACCCAGCAAAGTTATGAAGTCTTAGCTGGGGGAGTGCAAAAGCAGAGACTAAACAAGTCTATTTTAATGTCAAATTCAACATGATTTGGCAATTAAATCAACCTAAAATGACGTATAAGACAGCACCTTGAGATTTTATGCCTCAAAGGAAGAAATATTAAGATAAAGGAAACAGAGCACTTTTATTTTTTTTTAAGATTTTATTTATTTATTTGACAGAGATAGAGAGATCACAAGTAGGCAGAGAGGCAGGCAGAGGGAGAGGGGGAAGCAGGCTTCCTGCTGAGCAGAGAGCCCAACGACCTGGGACTCCATCCCAGGACCCTGAGATCATGACCACCAACTGAACCACCTAGGCGCCCTGAAATGGTTTTCTGAGTGACCAAGTGTCACCAGAATGATCTGGAATTTGGGTTGCTAGTGCATCATGAAGATGTCTCCCCTAGGAAGCTGGAGATGGCAGTTCACAAACACAGAGTAGGTCAGCTGTAACAAGGCAGTCGGGGGCAGGGAGCTCCCCTCAAAGAGTTTTGCCTTGATCTCTGCCCCTTTCCATTTTCTTTCCTCTTCCTCCAGCCAATTTTTAATATTGGCTATTTCCTTAAGGGTGCAAGGGTCCTTATCATAACTTTATAAAAAGCGAATCAAACTATATTCCTTGCTTTAAGATGCGCTATGCACGGTATGAAATGACATACTGTGGTTTGTTTTGTTTGTTTGAGGGTCTTGTTAGATCTTTTTTCTGCATTTTTTTCTGGGGTTTATTGTCCTTTAGGAGTGAACTGAAACTTCCCTAAGTGTTTCTATAGCATCACCACCACCACCAAGTAGGCCTCCCCCTGACTCTAAGGATCCTGGGTATCTAACTCCTGGTCTACACAAATCCACCTGCTTTAGCCTCCCCAAACACCCATATTTATCAATTCTTTGGAACTGATCTAGGGTAGAGCATTACAATCTGGAGAATTCCAATTGCCTCATGACATGCTTATTCTTGGCCAAGAATGTCCAGAGCATCTCTATAAATCTCTTTCATGTCACGTACGCTAACATGAAAGGATATTTATCATTTCTCCCACCATTCTAGCTTAAATGTCTGCCTACCTCAAGGTATGACTCGTAAAGAAAGGAATATGGAAACATTATTATTTATTCAACATGTATTAGTTCCAGGTAAAAATCTAGACACTGGGATGTAGTAATAAGTGTTAAAAAAATAAAAATTTGTGTCCTCAGTGAGTTTTTATCCTTTGGACTACAGTACATTAAAAATATGTAAATAAAACATCAAACAAATCATTAAACTAAAGCAAAAAAGGAGAAAAGTTATGCCGGAGGGTTTACCAGTTTAAATGGAGTTTGCCAGGGAAGGATTCAATAAACATATAATGAGAACATATAAGTGAGCAAAGTCCTCTGAGATGTAAGGGATTTTACATGCAGCTAATGAGGAGGTGAGTGTCCGTGCAGAAAGCACAGCCCATGCAAAGGCCCTGAGGTAGGGCTTCTTGCTGTGCCAAAGGAACAGCGATGAGGCTGATTTAACTGGAAAGTGAGTCAATGAGAGGGAGAATCTTGACCAAGACATTGCCAGAGGGTGAGTGCTGAGCTACAGGGTCCTTAAGGCCAGAGTAAAGACTTTGCTTTGTACTCAGACTGAAATGGGAAGACACTGGAAGATTTGATAGAATGATATGCTTAGGTTGCTGTGTTAAGAACACACTGTGGGGACAAGGACAGAAGCAGGGGGACCTATTACAACATCTTTCAAACCATGCATGGAAAAGATGATGGCAAATTAGCCTTTGAAATTAGCAACAGAGCAGCAGTATTTTGAGGGTAGATCAACTGAATGCAAACTGCGAGTGAAAGAGAAAAATCCAATTTTTGTGGCCTGAGCAGCCTGAGAGGAGAAATGTGCCTTTTACTGGGACACGGGAGAATGCAGAGGAGGTGGCTTTGGAGACGACGAGGAGTTGGTGTTGCAGATCAGACCCCCGGGGGGTTCATCCAGTTCTGGCGTCCTAGGGAATATTTCCCAAGCGTGGTTCTCAGTCCGGAGCAAAGTCACGTAAGTCCTCCGCAGGCCTGTCCAGGGCAGGCTGCTGCGCACTCGGTCTCCTCTGTGGTCAGAGGTAAACGACAGGCTCTTCGTCCCTTCCTGCTGGTGCTCGGAGATGCTCCTGTACCTTGTGATCATCCCTGGACGGAAAGTACCTGTGCCCTTGCACCTGCGTGCGTGTGCACACACACACACACACGCGCGCGCACACACGCACCTAAGCACCTGTGCCCCTTGCACCTGCATGAGTGCATACATGTGCCTACACACACACACACATCCCTAAATACCTGTGCACCTCACACCTGCATGAGTGCACACACATGAACACACACACACACCTCTCTGGGACAAAGAATACTTTTTCAAAGACAGTGAGGTCCAACTTCATGTGTAAGAAAAGTCCCCTAAGTAACTTCATGTGTAAGAAAAAAATCCCCTAAGTAACGGAAATGAGAGTTGCTACCACACCCAATTTATATTTTTAAAAAGAGAACCCGTAGACTCTCAGTCTAGAGCAAGCTTCCTCAGCAGGCCCAGGTCTCATGTGTGAGACATTCTTCAGCTCCAGTGGGCCCCCACCTAGAATAAATGGCGAGGACCCCAAAACAAAGTGTTGCTCACACCTCAGAATGAAGAATTTTACTGTTACACTAAGAAGAATGTTCCGCTTTAATTAATTCTGAGTCCCAAGCTATATCAAGGACTCTTTATAGTAACAACAAAATATTTTTCGAAACATTCAACTATTGTATTCAATATAATAACTTAGAGTTAATAGTAATTGAGAAAATGCATTTGGATACTAAAAGAGAACTACCCTCCAAAATATAAAAGTAAAAAAAATTAAAATGAATAAAAGGGAACTATCCTGGAATTCTAGCGACTGAAATGGCCTTGAAGCTTATCATTTCAAACCTTGTCTGTAAGAGTTTACAAGAGCTTCAGACTTGAGATTTCCTGCTTCCTTGCATTCCTTCTTGCTGTTGGTCATGACAAGGTGGTTCTTTCAGGGGCCCTCACTTTCTCTGGTTCCTTCCTGCACTGGGGCCTTCTTTCCTTCTTTTTAAGATAAAAGATCAGTTCTCCAGGCTTCTCCATTCTTAGTGATACTTTCAGTTCTGTTTTCCTGACCTCTCTTCTGACGTGCTTCTAATTCCTTCTAAAAAGATAATAAGTAGAAAGGCTTCCAGATTTCTACACAATAAAGAGCTCTGCTATTTGTGTGTAACTTTTTTTTCTGCTGAAAAGATTTCCATGATACTCATATAGTAGGAAATATCTGAAGGTACAAAAGGGACTCCTTCCTCATATTGTTATCAAATTAACACTGCTGTGCATGTTACCCTTCGAGACAACATCTGCTGATTGTCAGGTATTGCTGTGTACAAGGATATACAAGAAATGGTCACTTTCTTGAAGGGGTTCAGAATCTGGTAGTGCCGAGATAGGCATGTATGTAAATAAATGCATCCTTGTCAAAAATATTTTGATAAAAATATGGCATCTGGAATTAGAGAAAAATCAAAACAGCTTTCAGGGAAAGTCTGCAGTCAGATGAAATGTCTGGGCTGAGATCCCTCTGGTAGATAAGAGTCTCTGGGGGGAAAGGGCCACCAGGTAGACAGAGGAGCAAATGAAATGACCCTCCGGTGAAGTTCGGTGGCCTGGTGGTAACTGAAACAGGGTGGGGTCAGGAAAGAAGAGATAGATGGGAACTGGCTCTGACGCAGAGGGTGGAAGCTTTGTGGGCTCAGCCAAGCACCCCGGAGTTTATCCACCTGACAAGGGGAGACTATGAGGGATGTTTAAATAGGGAAGTATGCTGAGGGTCTCTCAGATGGGACGCCATCAGTAAGTGGCCTCACTGTCCAAACGTACGAGAGGTCCTGCGAGGCTCTGCTACCCTTCAACTAGCCTGTACGACCCTGACAGCTGACCTTGATTTTTCTTTCATCGCATTATCCTCTTTCAGTGATATGCTTTTCAGGGGACTACCTTTTATTAAAACAAGACAAAATAAAACGGAGCACACATTTATTCTATTTAAATGTTTTGAAATTAATTGATAATAATTGATATATAAGTATCTTATAAATGTGTGTGTGTGTGTGTAGAGAGAGATAGAGAGAGAGAGGGATTTATTTTAAGGACCTAACTCACGCAATTATGAAGGCTGGTAGACCCAAAGTCTGGACGGTAGGCCAGAAGTCTGGAGTCCCAGGGAAAGTTGATATTGCAATTCAAGTTGAAAGGTCGTTAGAATGGAGAATTACCTCTTGCTGGAGGGAGGTCAATCTTTTGCTGTATTCAGGCCTTCAACTGATTGAATAAGGCCCACCAACATTACAAAAGCCTATCCACATTATGAAAGGTCATCCTTTTTCCTCTAAATTCATTGGTTTAAATGATCATCTCACCTAAAAACATCCTCACAGAAACATTTAAAATAATGCTTGACTAAATCACTGGGCCTATGGCCATTCAGGTTGACATAAAATTAGCCATCTCAAGAAGGCAAGGTAAAAGGAAGAATAGAGAGGAGTGTGGAATGCATCTGAGTGTGTGTAAGAAGCTGTGTCCTGTTGCTGAGTATGGGCTGGATCTGGCACGCTCCATACATGAAGCATGATCAATATCCTAAAATCAGCAATCCATCAGGAAAAAAAAAACATATTATTATTTTACATTTTCAGTTAGACTGAAGATTGACATAAAAGCTAATTTTCTCCCTGCTCGATTCTCTGTGGATTCTGTAGAAATGTACTATCGCTAAAGTCACTTTCCACAGCATCCAGAGAACTATTCCGGTGTGGCTGTTCAGAACATGCATACTTTCTACATTATGTCCGCATAAAATAAACGACTTTTTGCAACCTTAACAGATCATAAAAACTGCCATGGGAAGGATTCGGCTATGACATCCCGCCAGGCCCCACTCCAGTACCCTGTCATACACTGGCATGGCCCATGTGGCTTTAAAACACTTTCTAAGCTATATTTAGAGCTTCTCAGGATATAAAAATTTGATCATACATTCCTTTATTTTTATGCTCAATTTCCCACTTCATCCCCTCTTACTTACTTTCCACTTCAAGTAATACCTCCTGTCAGAGTCGGTCGTGTCTAAAGCATTCCTCTCTTGTTCGCCGAGGCAGCCAGTGTGCTCCCAGCTGAAGTCATCTTCTTTTCTTCACATCAGGTTGTCTGACCCATAAGAACTCAAGCTCTTGCAAGGAGGAGAAAAGTTCAGACCTCAGTCTTGTGGTTTCCATACTCTGGGGCCTCCCTGGGAGCAAGGATACCACTGAGAAAACCCTCCGAGCAGAGGGTGGAAAATGTGGACATATTTCAAGAGAAAAGTGGAAAAGTACTTGTTTCTGGGAGCTAGTTTCCTATACCCAGATTGACACGCTAGAGAATGGGAGGTCTCGGAGCCGCACACGTGGGAGGAAAAAGAGTCTTCTGGAATAAGAAGTTATTTAAGTGGAGAAGTGAAGTAGGCACGGTCCACAGCCCAACCATGGAGTCCCGATCATCTTGATTAGGACAATAGCCAACCTTCAGGAGGGTCAGCGGTGCGGTGTCCTTAACTTGCAGGACTTTCGTGAACTCAGGAGCAGATTTCATCTTTCCTTGATTCAAGACTATGTGATAGTCAATTAGCGGGAAAGATGAAAGTAAAACTATAATGGTATAAAGGGATTTTCACAATGGTTTGAGAAGAAAAGACCTGTGAGGATACAGATAACCCTCAGACGATGAAGAGATGATTTCCGTGACTTAAGTAACATCTTTCCTGACTGATGACAAAGGCATTCTACCAGCTTCTGTTTGAGACTATAGGAGAAAATGATTTTTCTTATTCAATATAATCATTTTCAAGATTCCTTGACTATGAGGAAACGTTTTGAAAAGGTGTTTTAAAATAAAGCCCTTTTAAAAATAGATAAAAGGTGAGTTGATGGCTGAATTGTTCTTTGCCCCTCCTCCTTCATTTTTCTGGGAAGCGGCGCTAACACAGAAAGGGAATGAATGTATCTATCTGCTGGGAAAAAATGCCAAGAAATTGCCATCAAACTCCTGGAGTTTTCATTTTAAAAAGAATTAAGGGACTATAACCTGTTTTGGTGTTTCTACCTTTGATAACTTCGCATATTTTAACGTGGCCCCTTTAAATGGAATTATATATAAATTACTGAGATTCAGGACACTTTTGCTAAATTCACAAAAGTCCAATAAAATCATCAAAACCCATGACATCCGACCCTGTGATAATTGTGGAACCAATATCAAATGATCTTCAGGTAAGGAAATTTTAAAAATGCATGACCGTGAATGATAACTTGCCTTCAGCTAGATTTGCTCCCAGTGCTGCAAAGGGGAACAGTGTATAGACATGGGGCCACGTTTGGAAAAGCTCCATAGATGTTTTTCCACAGCTCCCCGTGCGTTGATTTTGTGGGTTTTTTCGTGGATGGGCTATTATTACTCACTACGTCATCTTTATCTTCATTTATTTCTTTTTAACTGAAGGAAAAAGAACTCCTCCCCATTGCATCAAAAGTAGCACCCAATCCTACAGGCAAAAAGCGGTGTAAAGTGATAAAGAAATCATTTTTGCAAATTTCAGTAGCTCTTTCCTGCTAATGATTAGATCAAAGCAATATATTCTTCCCCCATCTCTCTCTCTCTCTCTCTCTCTCTCTCTCTCTCTCTCTCTCTCTCTGTCTCTCTCACCTCACTCACGTTTCTGAGTATGTGGCTCAGTCTTTGACCTTAAGCAAGAAAGAAATCACTACTAGCAATGGGGATCAATGTCCTTGCCCGAGCGGGAACGTTCTCTTAAACCAACACCAGAGGGGAAGTTGTAACTTAAGCGTTGCAATTACCTGACTTCCTATGATGGTCTCTTCGTGACACATAGCCACATATCGCAAGTTCTTTTCTAAATTCATAGCTGAGCTCCTGTTTTCTAATTTTATGTAGCTAATATCCTCGCGCTATTTCAAGGACTCTTCACTCCCTCTGTCACTTCCAGAAAGAAAAGGGAATTATTGTAATAGGGAGAATATTCTTTAAGGAACCTGATCAGTTAGATAGTGAAGAGATTTAAAAGCAAATTCAAAGACTTGCAAAGTAATAAAAAGAAGAAGAAATCTTTCGAAATAGGTTCTGCATCCGTAATGTTGTCTCAGAGTGTCTCAGTGAAGGAAATGGACTCATCAGTAGAGTGCATTAAGTGGAATCAACTAACATGATTTCTAGTCCGGGGATAAACGTGAAGAAAAAGAAAAAACAGAAAACAAAAACCGCTGCAAGGCCAACCTTTATTTGTTTGAAGAGTTTCACTAAGGAGGAACAACTGTAAAAACATCTGCAGGCAGCTGGGACTGCATTTCCATCACCACAGGGCAGCTGAGATTCATCCAAGCATCTCTTCCAGGACAGCAAAAAAACGATGAGCTTAATTGCTTTAGCCTTGGCTGGTTAAATAGTTAAGTGCAGGGCTGGGTCTCCCTGGGTGGGAGGGGAAATAAATGGTCGTGTGATGAGACTGAACAAGAGCATCCTGAGAGAACTTCCCTTCCCGAAAGCTCTCCCGGGGATGCAGCGTGAGACGGGGTCAGCCCGGGATGCTCGCACTCCGCAAAGAGGAGATGCTTTGAGGTCCGACGCTTCTGAAGACTGCGCATAAGACATTTATTTTTCTGAAACCTAACCCTTTTGGGGAAAGTGAAGCTTCTAGACTGAAGCTAGGCAATATTCTTTTGGATTTAAGCTGAACAAAGTACCGCCTTCTAAGACAAAGTTGGCTCATCGCACACGTGAAATTGACTGAACTAACTTATTTAGCCAGAAATTAGTTGCTACTATTCACTGACTTTTTCGATTCCATTTTTCTTCCTCAGTGTCTTGTGAGTGGTAGTTGCAGCGGTCCAGAGCACAGCGATGTCCCTCCTCCGTTCCTTTCCCAATTCAGTGGTCAATCTGAACAGAGAACGCTATGAACACACGTGAGAGGTCTGGAGAAACCACCACCATCAAAGTGCTGTGACCAAGAACACGTCACCTGGCGTCATTCATTTCGTCCTGCTTGTTGCCTCCCTCCAAGGTGAAATCGCACTTTCGGATACTGCTGTTGAACTATGCCTCGGTAAGATCTAGCCTTCTACCTATTGCGTGTAATTTGGAACAGTCGGCCTTATGCTAATGATGTCCTACTAACGCCCCCTTCTCGTGTTGTTCTCTGTGTGTGGATGCAGCCACGTTCCTAAAAAGGGCAGAAAAGAAAGAAGCGATCGTTTGTTCATTTCAGATACACATATTTCTCCTTATCACCGATGGAATTAAATATCAGCACTTAATTAATTTCCTTGGACACAAAGATAAAGTTCATTGTGAAGACTTCTGAGTGAATCCAGAAGAGAGACAGAAGAAAAAAATTTCCCTTTTTTGTTAATGGGAGAGAAAGTGTTTACCCAAAGACCATCTCGAAAGGAGAAGATACGTGGACCCGTGGATGTCAGGACTTCTGAAATCCCTAAAGGGGACGGTAAAATCTGCTAATCATGCACATTTCCTACAAAAATATTTCATCGGATTTTCAAATGGCTCAAAAAGTTTCAAAGTAACTCTAAGGGGAAACTGATGAAATCTATCATTTCTAAGAACTGCAGTTTAACCCCGAACGGGATCGGGGAAGCAGTAATTGTATGAGTGTATCCTGTAAACGCTCCATGACATACAGACGTACAGTTACTTACAGGCAAAGGGGTTGGGGTGGAAAAGGGTCCTGGCATGAATTACCCAGGAAGAAGTTGCCAGAGTCCTGTTTGCAGGCTGGTCCACTTAGCTTCCTATGAGAAAAGCAAAGGCACCAGTTAGCTCTAGCCATCGTGCTGAATGTTACATCCCTCGTACTTACTTATTTTACAGCCAGAAGTTGATACCTTTTGACCACCTTCCTCCAGTGCTCCTCACCATATCCCCTGCCTCCTCTGGTAACCAAATGTCTGATTTCTTTTCTTTTTTTGTTTCTGAGTTTGGCTTTTCTTCTTCTTCTTTTTTTTTAAGATTCCACATAGAAGCGAGATCATACAGTATTTGTCCTTCTCTGACTTATTTCACTTAGCATAATGACCTCAAGTTTCATTCATGTTGTTGTAAATGGTAGGATTTCCTTATTTTTCATGGTTGGCTAATATCCCATTGTACATATACCGTGACTTCTTTACTCACTCATCCACTGATGGGCACACAGGTAATTTCCATGACCTGGCTATTATAAATAATACTGCTGTGAACATGGGGGTCTATATGTCTTTTTGAGTCAGTGTTTTCTTTTCCTTTGGCTGTATACCCAGAAGTGAAATTGCTGGATCAAATGGTAGCCCTATTTTTAAGTTTTTAAGGAACCTCCATACTGTTTTCCACCAATTTACATTCTACAAATTTACATTTCCACCAACAGTGTACAAGGGTTCTCTTTATTCCACATCCATGCCAAAATTTCTCTCTTGTCCTTTTGATAATAACCATCCTGATGGGAGAGAGGTGATACCGCATTAAGGTTTTAATTTGCATTTCCCTAATGACTAGTGATGTTGAGCACCTATTTATGTACTTGTTGGCCTTTTGAATAGTTTCTTCAGAAAATGGTCTATTCAGGCCTTTTGCCCATTTTTAATTAGATTAGTGTCATTAATTTTATATTTTTTTAAGATTTTATTTGTTTGTTTATTATTTATTTATTTATTTATTTATTTATTCATTTATTCATTTATTAATATGAGAGAGAGAGCATGAGTGGGGCTGGAGAAAAGGGCAGAGGAAGAGGGAGAAGCGGGTTCCCTGCTAAGCAGGGAGCCAGTGCAGGATTTGATCCTAGAACCCTGAGATCATGACCTGAACCAAAAGCAGACACTTAATTGGCGGAGCCACCCAGGTGTCCCTTTTAATTATTGTTGTTATTATTATTATAGCTACTGAGTTGTATAAGTTCTTTATACGTTTTCAGTGTTAACCCTTTATCAGATATATGGCGTGCAAATATTTTTTTTTTCCCATTCCACAGTTTGTCTTTTCACTTTATTGATGGTCTATTTTCCTGGGTAACTTTTTAGTTTGATTTAGTCCTGCTTGGTTATTTTTTATTTTGTTGCTGTGCTTTAAGGGTCATACCAAAAAACTCATTAGCAAGACCCATGACAAGGAGCTTTGTTCCTATGTTTTCTTCTAGGAGTTTCATGGTCTCTGGTCTTACATTTAAGTCTCTAATTTATTTTAAATTAATTTTCACGAGTGCTGTAATATATGAGTCCAATTTCAACTCTTTTACATGGGAATATCCAATCATCCCAGCACCATTTATTGAAGAGACTGTCTTTTCTCCAGTGAACATTCTTGGCTCCCATGTCAAATATTAGTTGACCGTATATGTTTGGGTGTATTTCTGGGGTCTTGATTCTTTTTCTTTTTTTTAAGATTTTATTTATTTATTTGACACAGAGAGAGAGATCACAAGTAGGCAGAGAGGCAGGCAGAGAGAGGAGGACAAAGCAGGCTCCCCGCCGAGTGGAGAGCCCGATATGGGGCCCGATCCCAGGACCCTGAGATCATGACCTGAGCTGAAGGCAGAGGCTTTAACCCACTGAGCCACCCAGGCGCCCCTGGACTCTTGATTCTGTTCCATTGGTCTATTTGTCTGTTTGCATGCCAGTACCATGCTGCTTCAATGACTATAGCTTTATAGTATAGTTTGAAATTAGGAAATGTCTTACTTCTTACATTGTTCTTCTTTTTCAGGATTTCTTTGGCTATTTGGGGTCTTTTGTGGTTCCATAGAGAATTTAGGAGTGTTTTTCTGATTTTGTAAAATATGTCATTGGAATCTCAGTAGGGACTGCATTGAATCCATAGATGGCTTTTAGTAGTATTGGCATTTTAATGATATTAATTCTTCCAGTCCATGAACATAGACTGCCTTTCCATTTATTTGTATCTTCTTCAATTTCTTTCACTAATATCTTGTGGATTTCAGTGTAGAGATCTTTCACCTCTTCCGTTATATTTAGTTTGAAGTATTTTATTGTTTTTGATGCTATGGTAAAAGGGATCAATTTCTTTTTTTTTTCCAGAAATTATATTGCTAGTACATAGAAACATTACTGATTTGTGTATATTAATTTTGTGTCCTGCAACTTTACTGAATTTGTAGATTAGACCTGATCATTTTTTGGCTTGGTCTAATAGTCTTTAGGATTTTCTTTTTTCTTTTTTTTTAAGATTTCATTTATTTATTGAGAGAGAAAAAATGATAGGCACAGAGATAGTGAGAGAGAGCATGAGCTGGGAGGAGAGGGAGAATCAGTCTCCCTGCTGAGCAGGGAGCCTGACATGGGGCTGAATCCCAGGACCCCGGGATTGTGACCTGAGCTGAAGGCAGATGCCTCATCAAGGGAGCCACCCAGGCGGCACTCTTTAAGATTTTCTGTATGTAAATTACATCCTCTGCAAATAAAGACAATTTTACTTCATCCTTCCTAATTCTGATACTTTTCCTTTCTTTTTCTTGCCTGATTGCTCTGGCTGGGACTTCCCATTCTACACTGAATATGAGTGGTAAGAACAGGCACCCTTATCTTGTTCCTGATCTTAGAGGAAAAGCTTTCAATCTTTCACCATTGGTTATTATGGTAACTGTGGGCTTGTTCTATATGACCTTTATCATATTGAGAAATGTTCCTTCTATGCCTAACCTGTTAAGACTTTTTATCACAAATCATTTTGAATTTTGTCAAATGCTTTTTCCACATCTATTGAGATGATTGTAAGACTCTTTTATTCCATCCTGTTAATGGGATGTATCACACTGATTGATTTGTGTATTGATTTGTGTTGAACCACCCTTTTACTCCAGAAACAAATCCTACTTGTTCACGGTAAATGCTTCTTTAAATGTGCTGCAAATTTGGTATGCTTGTATTTTACTGAGGATTTTTTGGTCTCTATTCATCAAGGATATTGGCCTATAGTTTTCTAGTAGTATCCTTTTCTGGTTTTGGTATCAAGATAATTTTGGCCTTCTAAAATGAGTTTGGGAGTGGTTCCCACTCTTCAAGTGGGTTGTTCAGGACAGTGGTGTTTAATGGATGCTATTTCCTTGTCAAATTTCTTGTTTTGTTCATTTGTTATTCTCCTATTTCATTTAGCTATCTGTCTGTGTTTTCTTGTAGTTCACTAAACTTCCTTAAAAGAAGTATTATGAATTCTTTGTCTGATGGTTCATAGAACATTTTTTTTAAGGGTCAGTTATTAGAGCTTTATTAGTTTCCTTTGCTGGTGTCATATTTACCTGACTTTTTGTGATCCTTGATTCCTATATTGGTATCTGTACATTTGAGTAATGAGCCTCCTCTTTCAGACATTACAGATTTGCTCTGGCAGAGACAATCTTCACTCATCAGATCACTTTGGGTTTCTGGGTGTTCCTGATGGTAATGTCTTTGGGGTGGTGGGGTCTGTTGTTATGGTCTATTTGAGGTAAGACAACTGCTTGAACTCTGAGGATGGGGATAGAAATGTGTGCTGCTGGTTGAGGACAGTTGGAGGAGTCAATTGACTTGGTTCTCTACCCAAGTGAGGCTAGAGGCTGGGCTCCATGGTTGTGTGAATTCTCTGGTCAGGCTTTCAAGATGGCTGGGACTGGACAGTATATTCAGGAGTGCATGGACCAGTGAATTAGCTCACCTAGTTCAGGGTGACCTGGCAGGGTAGCAGGCCAGGACTCAGGGCTTGTACAGCTCATTGTTTGGGGACCTGAATCAGGCCTGAGTGTGTAATGAATTTCCTGGTTGGGGGAGGGCACTGGGTTTGCTCTGCAGGCAAGGGAAATCACAGGCTTTCTGTTCAAGTACCATGTGCATAGGGCTGTTGAATGGGCTTTGCCATGTGCCATGGGCTCTGGTTAGGTTCCTTGGCTGGACAGACTGAAGGCTGGAGTCAGTGATGACTGGGGCTCTGACTCAGATTCTCTGCTTTTCCCCACCGGTTCTCTTCTCCTGCTGGAGGAACCGGAGGCTCAGGACCGACCTCTCCACATGGTGCAGGGCTGTCCTGGAGTAGGAACAATGTGGTCAACAAGCAGTCTCTCCTCTTCCCCTTCCAATGTAATCTGTCTTGGTCCCTGAGGTCCAGGGGGTGCTTCAGCCTCACCCCACGTTCTAGGACTCTCTCGGTGGTGTCGCGAACCAGCGCAAAGTCAGGAACCAGCAATGTGGCCACCTTGGTGACATCACTCTAACTGGATATGATATCCACTAGGTAAAATATATACTTGTAGAATCACACGTATTTTCATTTATTTGCATGTACATCAAGAATGAGAAATAAACAATTACATTTGTGATTATTTCTATTTCTGATTCAAATTTATGGGACATGTGTTGTGAATGAAGACTAATTGACAGTAACTGGAGACTAATAATAGATTGACAGAGCATCTTCCGAAGGAAATTTGTCTTGCTTTCAGGTACACCGACCAGAAGACACAATGGAGGAAGAGTTTGGAACACAGACAGACCGGATTTGATGGAGGCACAGAAAGAGAAAGAGAGGAAGGGAATAAAACTTGTTCTTGTCTTCACACCGATGAAGAATATTACCAGGAGCAGCAGATTCCAGGGATCGCAGAGATGCGGTGACATGCGTGGGTGGAGCAAGCCCTTCTCCCGCGATGTCAGTGCTCAAGGCTGGTTTCTCATTTTTAGGCTGGAAGTGCTTACTGATATTTTGACTATTTCCCTAAGCCTTTAGGTAGAACCCAGTCCCAGACTCACACCCTGCTGACAGGCTTCCAAAGCTAGTGTATCGTTTGTGACAGAATCCAAGTTTTTACCCGCTGCTTATATTTAAAAGAATTCTATTTGAGAGAGGAAATACTATAGGTAAGTAAGAAATACGAATCATGTTTTTTTTAAAGATTTTATTTATTCATTTGACACAGAGAGAAAGATTACAAGTAGGCAGAGAGAGAGGAGAGAGGAGGAAACAGGCTCTCTGCTGAGCAGAGAGCCCGATGTGGGCCTTGATCCCAGGACCCTGGGATCATGACCTGAGCCGACGGCAGCGGCTTAACCCACTGAGCCACCCAGGCGCCCACAACTCATGTTGATGGTAACGGTGTAACAGATGATCAAGTAACCAGAAAAAGAGTTAGGTCAGCAGGCTCAAGGTTTGGGATTCTCAGTAGAGCTATCTTTTTTCAAAACATATTCCTTAGATAAAATAACAATGGGAAAAGTACTGACGAAGACTACAAATAGCACCACCAGAGGTCATAACCAAGGAAAACTGGCAAGGATGTGTAAGGTCGTATGTAAGAAGCTGCACATTGGATGCAGGATCATGTCTAGAAATCTGCATGGGGCCGATCCCATGAGGTGTCCAGCCAGCGATGTCTCCTGGTGGGAAAAGAGACAGGAAGACTCTGATTCAGGTAAAACTGAAGGGAAATTAGCAACGAGCTGGAAGAAGTTCACAGCACTGGTGCAAGGGGGTCTCACCACAGCCTGCCATCATATCCTAACGTCAAATTGTAAGTGTTGAAAATTTTAGTTAAATGTATCAAGCGTTCTAACTTACGGAAATTTTAATTTGGTCTGCTTTTAGTGTCTAAGTATTCTCAGGTGGGAGCAGATTCGCCGCCTTCAAAGTCTGGTATGGAAAACAGCCTTACAGCTGCACATACCGTGTCTAACACACTCCACTAAAGGCTCACCTTGTTGGCTGTGCATTGTCACTCAAGCTCATAATATCTCTTTTGAACAAAAGAAACAAAGAGTGAATACGAAACCTTAATATTTGGGGGTCAGGGAGATAGTTAGGGTGAGCAATCTCTGAATATTTGTCAGCTTGTTAAAAGGGTAACAGGCGGATGGAATCACCATAGCCTAAGTTATTGTAAGTCCGTGCAGGAGGCTGACTCAACCTCTCCAAGTTGAACCTTTAGTTAGAAACTCCTAGTTGTAAGCTCTGTTCTCAAATTCCCTACACACACCAGACGCGGTGCCATTTTCCACTTCATCCAAGTTAAATTAAGGCTCAAACATGGACCTCTCTGATTACATTTTTTTCTCTTAGCAACCATGCGATTGGTATTTAGGATTCACCACGTTTTTTGTTTTTTGTTTTTTTTTTTTTTAAAGATTTTATTTATTTATTTGATACAGAGAGAGAGGTCACAAGTAGGCAGAGAGGAAGGCAGAGAGAGAGGAGGAAGCAGGTTCCCTGCTGAGCAGAGAGCCCGATGCGGGCCTCGATCCCAGGACGCTGAGATCATGACCTGAGCCGAAAGCAGAGGCTTTAACCCACTGAGCCACCCAGGCGCCCACGTTTTTTGTTTTGTTTTGGCTCCAACAATTCTTCTTGCAATGTTGTGATAGAGGCCCCACAAAATGAACGCTCTACTTGAGTCTGATCTCTGATTGGTCTCGATAATACTATCTGAAACACAGACGCATTAAGTATCGAAGGATAATATTTGCATTTCATTAAGATTGATGAGACGATAACATTTTTATAAAGTGCTGGGAGTACAGCAGTGACTATGACTTGACCTTTGCTCTTGCAAAGGCTTTATAATTCCCAGGGGGAGACAGGCGTGGGATTCATTCCACTGGGCAGAGGGCTAGCACGGGGCTCCATAGACGCTCACAGAAAACAGGGCAGAGAAGTAGAACCTGGAAGCAAGTGTGGGCCAGGGTCATGCCTGAGGACATTTGGGACAGTCTGGCAGAAGAGTTGGCCTTTAGACTGAATCTCGAAAAGATGGGAATTTTGTGCTGGAAGGCCTGTGGGAGGACACTGTGGGCAGACAGAAAGGAGGGACGAAACGTACTGACAAGGACGGCTAACCTGGAACGTGTCTTCTGAACCCAAGCCTGTTCTAAGGGCTTTATTGCCTTATTTCATCCTGCCAACAACCCAATAAGGTAAGTTCTACTTGCCCCCACTTGATTGATAAGAAAGCCTGGAGACAGGCGCCTGGCTGGCTTAGTTGGTTAAGCCGCTGCCTTCTGCTCAGGTCATGATCCCAGGGTCCTGGGATCAAGTCCCACATTGGGCTCAGTGTTCTCTCTCTCTCTCTCTCTCTCTCTCTCTCTCTCAAATAAATAAATAAAATCTTAAAAAAAAGAAAGAAAGAAGGCCTGGAGACATGGACAGTGATCTGCCCACTTTTACAAAACCCTGAAGTGGTGAATGAGAGGCTGGACCCAGGCAGACTCTCTCCAGGGCCCGTGAGTGTGGTTAATGAGGTACGGATGCCATGAGCAGGCATTAGTTCGTATGAAAAAGGGGAGGACCAGATGTGCGAGGCATTTGTGTGGTGTGCATTGTCTCCTCCTCCAAGCTAAGGTGCTTAGAGTTTATCCAAATGGAGTTGATGGAGAATCGTTACAGAATTTTAGACCAAGAGAATTCAATGTGTTCTAGAAAAATGGTTCTGGGGGCACCTGGGTGGCTCAGTCGTTAAGCATCTGCCTTCGGCTCAGGTCATGATCCCAGGATCCTGGGATGGAGCCCTGCATCAGGCTCCCTGCTCTGTGGGAAGCCTGTTTCCCCCTCTCCCACTCCCCGTGCTTGTGTTCCCTCTCATGCTGTGTCTCTCTCTTTCAAATAAATAAATGAAACATCTTAAAAAAATAAAAAGGAAGGAAGGAAGGAAGGAAGGAAGGAAGGAAGGAAGGAAGGAAGGAAGGAAGGAAAATAGTTCTGGCAGACTATGTGGATGGGACAAAAAGAAGGGGGAGAAGTTGCAGAGCAATTGCAAAGGAAAAGCCAGGGGACACAGGTCAAAGAAAGTCGCCTGTCACTCAACAAGCCCAGCTATGTCCTCTGTAGAGTTAGTGAGGACCAAGGAGCTGTAGTCTCGGGAGACTTCCTGGTGGTGGTGTCCTTTGGAACTCGGATGAGAGATGAGGAGTAAGAGAGTCACAGTGAGTGGGGATTGTGCTTATGAAGACATGGTAGTGAGGAATGAGAAGAGAAAAGTCTCATCTTGTCCCCATTCCCCTGCTCACGTGTCCTTACACTCTCCTGGTATCTCTCCCTCGGCCTCAGCCCCTCGCCCCTCTCCCTAACGTCTAAGCAGCCCCCTTTATTTCACAAAATAAAATAAACAGACTCACTCCGACTCCTAGTCGCTTCCTAGCTCCCACCTTTAGCTTTCATTCCCTTCTCAGCCAAGCTGCTTCAAAGTGCTAAAAGTGACATCTCCCTCCTCTCCCTTCCCTTCCTCACCTCCCGTGCCTGTTTCTACCAGCCACCATCTGTGCACTGCCTCCTTGGTAGCAAAGTTGTCGTTCTCGTCAGAGCTCCGAGGCACCCTCCAGCCCTTAGCTTGCTGGGTCTCCACAATCACTCAGTATTCTAGAATTTTCTGAGCCACATTTCAGTCTCCTTTCCAAAGTACACATGTATTCAGTAGCATTTTTTTGATTATGGCACTGATGAGTGGATTTTTAAAACTTCAGAGACAGACCTCAATCGGAAGATTTTTTTTGTCCGTTTGACTTTTAACAAATTCTATTTCCTAGAAATACAGCTTTCTCCGCGTTTTGCTGGGAATGTCCTTAAGCCATTCCACAATTTAGGTAGAGAAAGAGCTACCTAAGGAAAGGACTTCATCCACGGTCTCCATGGCCATAGGCTAATGGATGTTTCCCCTTCGTGGGGTGACCCGCGTCCCTCTCTCATTCCGGAGACGACTGGCAACTAGGCGATGGCGTTGCACTCTCTTCCGTGTCTCCTGGGGCCCTGAGAAGGGCATTTCCTCTATCCCTTCGCCAAGAAAGTATGAAATACAAAGCTTGAAAACCATTCTAAAGGGGAGTCTCCCTCTACTTGCTCCGTGGGGTGCTGACTTCTTCATGAATCATTTAATCAAGCCAATTAGAGTTTCAAAAAAAAAATTTTCTCAAAGCCTAACCAATAGATACAGAGTGAAAACACTCTTACGAGGATAGCTCCTCCTCATTATACAATTTATATAAACTATCTATAGAGAATATATGGATAGGGCGTCATTACCCCACACTCCCCTTGCCAGAGCTTATCAACTCCTGATGAAGTTTCCAGATAAACAGACTGTTTCACGACAAATGCTCCCTGTATAAACATTGTAGAAGATTCACCTGCACCGTTATGACTATGACATTATTCCCTTATGATCCTTCTTCTACATAATGTTTTTCTATCTCATGTTAGGATTCTCCTTTCCATACCCTCAAAACTGGCATTCCTTGGGTTTTTTCTTTAGCCTATTGGTCTCCTTTCTCTTGTAGTCCTGGGTGATCTTGGTGTTCTCCAGGTTTTGATGACATGTGCACACTGACATTCACAACCTGCCCTGTTCCTTCCTACCTACCTGTGCTCAGAACCATCACCTTCTGGATGCAGATACCTGGATGGGCCATAGACTGGCCACCTGTGTTATCCAGCACATCATAGACTGGATCTGTGATCTCCACAACTTCCCATCAAAACTGGTACCCCCTCATATTCTCCCAATCTTAAACCTTAGTACTCTCAACAACTCAGTCACTCAAGCCAGAAGTCTTAGAGTGTTCCTGGGTAACTTGCCCAAATGAACACTTGGTTAACTATGTGTATATCCCAGACCCCGGCTCTCCAGTAGACTTCCTTCCTCACAAATTTGTTTCCCACTCTTCCCTGATGAACCTCTGACCCTAAGAGCGCAGGGAGACCCACTAGCCTGTGCATACCCCCACCAGAAAGGGAGCATTTTTCTTAAAGGTAGTGGACATATTTTTGTAGCCTTATGTCTGGGATCTTTTTTCAATCACCATGTAGGGAAATTTGTGAGCAAAAATACTTGGATCCGATATGTAAATTCTATTGATATTGGCCAAGGCCCATGAGAGATTGAAACTACGGTTTAAGAAGAAAGCACACGAGAAATATGACACAAGTACATCCATCAGAGAAGGAAAACAAATCCATAATTAAACTGGTAGCTCACCTTCTACGTGACTTGCCTGTCTCTACTATTAATTTGGTCAAATACGTAAACTACAGTATCAGTCCCTTTTACTAGAGGGAGGAATATTCTCCCAGGATGTGTTCTCCTTAACCAATACGTCACCCTAAAGCAGATGCATTTCCCTATATCTATTCATGCCAAGTCAACTTATCTGATGGTCTCGTTTTGACGATCAAACCCTACAAGTCCCACCCCTTGCTGAGGCAAATGGACAAGATTTCATTTTCAACTGATCAGAACCATTTACTCATTCAAGAGATCTATAAATTGGCCGTCGATTTTCACAGCGGGAAATGATTCATTCCAAACGATCACGATTCTGAATTGGAAATCGAGCCCCCATGTCCCCCACTTGCCCATCCCCAGCCCCTGCGGTAGATTAAGCAGTTCGGGAGTTCCCTTGGTAGATCCAAGGACATTTTACCTCTTTCCCGCTATGACCTCTGAGATCTTCTACACTTGGGAGGTGGGGAAAAGGAAAGAAATCCAACGTGTGCTCTACCTATAGGTACCTCCACAGGGTTACATACATCTATGGCTGTGGGAGTGGCTTGGTGGGTGAGTTATTTCTCTACTGCGGGCTGGGGGGGTTGCTAATCGAGAATGAGCTCCGGGGAGGGAACGGGGTTTCAGAGTGTGAGTTCATCATCATGTTCAAAGGATGGCACCTGCTTTTTAGAAAGTTATCTAGTACTTTGTGTGTTATCTTTGGCAATAAAGGAGCCCCGAAAAGGCAGACGAGTTGCTAAAAAGGCAAATTTACAGAAAGATGTTTAAATGTTTGACTTTGATGGCACACCCGTCAGCAAATCAGCCGTTGTGACAATCTAGTTCTTGAAGATCCCAAACGCCCGTATGTGTTGGCTAAGACAACTCGTTGAGTTTAGAAGTATTCCAAACTGAGAGCTGAGTACATGTAGGGCAGGTGTTTCTTAAATCCCAACTCACTAGGATACAAGCTGACATTTGCCCAGAAAAGCTTTAAGAGTGTTTAGTGAAACTCAAATAGTAACATAAATATTGACTTAAAAAAAAAAAACCAGAGAGACAGACAGACAGACAGACAGAGACAGAACCCTTTAGGTCTTCTGGTCCATCCCCAGTGGGTTCTCAGTGTTTTTTATAACTACATTTCGGATGGCAGATAATGCACTGGTGATAAAGCTTTTTATTAATAAATAATTCAGTAGCCAGCGAGGGTAAAAACATCGTTTGTATTGTGGCCCAGCATCTTGTTTTCTAATTATAAAGCGCCTGGAAGGCCTGCCGCTCGGGGCCTGAGTGATTTCACCAGGTTTGTTCTGCGGTTCCCCATTGTCGCCCTTGAAAAGCACATTCCCACAGAGCGGGCTCTAAAGACAATAAACATCATATGTAAAAAGAAATGACATAATCTTCGGCGCTGATAAGAGGCTGTTCCCAGGAGCTGCGTGGGACGGCAGGGAGGGCCTGCCCGGGGCCGGCCGTCTGCTCTGGGTGCCTGGAAGGAAGTGTCCACACAGGCCCGCAGGCCGCTGACTGGGGCCAGAAGTGGGCAGGTCCCTCCCTGCCTCTGTGAAAATCAATCCAAGGAAGTCTGATGCCATGGAACGGTTTCCTGTCCACTGTGTGGGAAATTGAGCGGAGTGCAAACGGCCAGCAACAATGGGACAATATATTATCATAAACAGGAAAGATAGCATTGGCCACGGAAATCAATGGCTGGAGTTCACGAGGCATTCATGAGATTGACAAGTGAATAAATTAAAACCAAAAGGTTAGGACATTGAAAGAGAAGTTAATTTTATGTCTGCCCCGGAGCTCCCCTTTTCAGACTCAAATTAAGACTGTGTATAATAAAATGAACATAAAGTCTCAGATGTACCAAAAGGACTTCGTTAAGACCTACATCATCAGAAAACCAGAGCGCCTTTGACAAACGTCCCCGCTTGTATAGTCGGTGCTCACGGCGCATGAAAGCCCCCTCGACAGCATGACCAAAGACTTATTTAAACGAGGTTCTTGCTTTAAATAAACCTGCTCTCAGCAACCAACTGTTCATCCAGGAAGTGATGTGACACCCAGTACACTGAAGAAGTTTACTCAACCAGAACCAAATGGAAATGTGTGCGACTCAGCTCTTTTTAAAGAACCCGGGGAAAAACCACAAGAGATCCTCCAACCGCCCCCCCCCATCATTCTACACAACAGCACACAGCCTACTCTAACACAGACCTCAGCTAAATCAACAAGGATCTATCCATTTCCACGCCGGAGTAACTTCCCTTTCTCAAGATGCCTTAAAGTTTGTGTTTTTTTAAATAATAAAATGACTTTAATTAGATTTCTCCACTGAACCCTGGTTTTGCAATAAAGTGTGTGACACACCAAATTCTTTCTCCTAATTTCTATTAAAGGCAGAACGTTGCTCAGTAGACAAAGCAGTGGGCTGGGGGTTTCGAGACAATTAATTCCGATGCAGACGTGGCCACTAACTCCCATTCGATCACAGTTGCTTTGACAAGTAAGCATGAGCCTCCTGTGTGGTTTATGAACATTTGTTTTAAGTTATTGCAAAGCATGAAACGGTTTGGTGATTGTTGGTAGTGAGCACTTGTACCCAACCTAGTATTTAGAAACTGTCTCTCAAGTGTGCCTTGCGAAGTTTTGTGTGGGCTTCAAAGACGCTTCTCTGCCTTATTCATGGTACTCTTTTATTTTGGACTAAGATGTTCTCTTTCCACATGGTGGATTATTGATAGGGCCTAATATTTTGGAAAATGATATGACTTCGTTTTGATCAATAAAAATTAGCCCGAGAATTTCCAGTCTCCTAAGAACAGTCTTCAGTACATTCGAGCAGAAAGAAAATCCCCGGGGGCCAAACTCTGGTTTGAGTCTAAAATAAAATGTCCACTCCACTTTTAGGAGGATGTAGCAAGGTTAAGAAATAACATTCTTCAGTGTATTTATTATTTTAAATGTGGTAACAGCCTAGATTTTTCTTTTTACGTTTGCCCCTAAAGAGTTAAACAAAAAAAATGTCGAATTTATGTACATGAATCCAGCCCCTCCGGAAACGCGCGCGGCGGCTGCAGCAGAGGCGGGACTGGCCAGCAGAGGGCAGTAGATCACAGCAGAAACCAGCTGCGTGTCTGAAGGTAAATCCTATTAGTTCTACCAGACCCCCCCCCCCAAATTATAGTTTTACGTGCAGCAATGTCTGAGCGGAGAAACAAACACGCCGGCGTCGAAGGATGAATTAAACAGCGGTAGGAGGATTTTGAGGCTTGCCAGAAACCCCGCCCCCTCTGGTGACATCCCCCCCCCCGGAAGTCACCTCCACACCCCGGGCTCCATTTCCCCTCTGGGCAGAAACTAGGAACGGACTTCTTCACCCCAGCTTTGTGCTTCACGTCGGCTGGAGGCCCCGGGCCGCGTGTTGCAGCGAGCTGGGCGCTGGGGGGGCAGGGCAGGCCTGGGCCAGGGCCTGGCCCCTGCTGGACCCACCGAGCTGGGCCCTCCCCTGCAGCTGCATCCCCCCCCTCCGCCCTCCCCCTGCTCGACCCTCCCCTGTCCCCAGCCGGAGTCTTCCAGAACATTCCGAGGAGCAGCAGAAGATGGCACAGAAAGCCCCCCATCCTCCCAAGAGGCTGTGCCTCCAGTTTGGTCCTCTGGGGCTCCTGTATCTTTTAATAGAGTCATTGAAATTAAAAATAGCTTGCCTTCATTTAGAGCTCAGGCGTTGGCCCTTCTGCCCCCGGGCTCCCCTCCCGGGCAGCCCACCCTTCCTTCGGTGTCTCTCCGCCCCCAGCGCGAGCGGCGGGCAGCTCTCCCTCTCTGGCCCCTTCCTCCGCCAGCGTCCACCGTGGGCTGGCCGGGTGGGCCCTGACCTCTCATCCCTCTTCGGGGCCCCGTCCCCGTGCTCCCTCCCCCGCTGCCTACTCCCAGCTCCTCGGCCTCCTTTCCTACTGCTCACCTTTTTCCTTTCAGTCTCTTCCTCAGGAAAGCAAAGCAGAGGCCAAAGGCCAACGCGGGCTGTTAAAATGATCACAAGAAGAAGAAGGGACAGGCCCCCCTGGGTCTCGGGGCCATTGCGTGACTCTCAGGACTCCAGGGAACCCACGTCCCCTGGGGAGGAAGACCTCGGTAACATGAGGAACGAGTGGGCTCATTTTATAAGATTCATTGCATTATGTAAAGGAAAAGCAGACAAGCAGCGTGGTCCCTAAGCAGCGGTCCCTAAGCAGCTGCGTGTCCACAGAGCTGCGGTCTCAGTCTAACAGGGTTCACATCAAGCAGGGCCCCCAGGGTGCTGGGTGGCATCCGGATGGACAGAAAGGTGAAATACGACCAGTACTTGCAGATGCTCCAGGTTCAAAAAGAAAAAATGTAAGCATTCTTACTTTTCAAAGAAATTTTTGTCGCCGGCTACATTAGGCATGTTTAATTTTAAAGGAAGGGGTATTTTTATTTATTCATATTTTATTATTATTATTTTTTTTAATTTTATTTTTATTCTTTGCCCAAGGGGTACGGGTCTGTGAATCATCAGGCTTACATCTTTCACAGCATTCACCAAAGCACAAACCCTCCCCAAGGTCCATAATAAAGGAAGGGGTATTTTTAAATGCTCCCTTAGGGTCATGTGATTTCCAAGGGTAACACGGAGTCTTCAAGTTCCCCTGGATCGCACTACCCACCTCCCACCTCAGCTGAACTTCATCTTTCCAGAAAGATTTCACTCTGCAGAAAAAAAAAAAAAAAAAGATTCCGCGGTTTGCCCCAACAAGCCTCCTTTTGAGAGAAAATCTTCTGTCCACAGTGGCATTTCTTCTTATTTCCAAAATGAAGAGCCGTGGACTCCCTTGGCCAGCGTGATTTTGAAAATCCTTGTATCACTATCAGCGTTTGCTACTCTGGCTGAAATTCGGAAGCCTGGTTATTTCATTTGTACAAAATCTCAACATTTTAATTACGTTCCTCCACCTCCGTGCAAACACGCGGGTTCCCCACCCTGAGCCTGGGGTTTGCGAGCAGGGCTGTGTCTGGCGCTCAGTCGCTCAGAGTTAACCCTCAGGCCGGCCTCGGAGGGAAGCCCATCGACAGAATCTCTCCCAAGGCTTCATCCTTGATTTTCAGCCTGCCCAGGGATGGTGAAGTCACTGTCTCAAAAGGAGGTCCCCTCTGTGTTTGGATGGTATTAGGACAATATAATCAATCCATCCTTATAGGAAACCCAGGTTTGTTCATAATTTCTAGTAATTGATCTTAATCCTAACTCCTGGGCACCCATGGGGCGAAAATCCGAACAGTCTTCTATGATCAGATGGAATAAACCTCTCCCATCTTCTTCCCGAATTCTCTGGGCTAAATGGGGCCAGCTCCTCCGTGGTCGCAAGTGGAGAAACGGGGCTCACCCAGCCTCATGTCTCGGGATGTGTGTTCCTGCATGAAGCTCGGGGCACTGAACACAGTCCCCTTGGGGCGGGGGTGGGGGTGGGGGCGCGACCAGCTCCTGGTGAGACATCTCGTTTTTCTTTATCAATAATAAAATACCCCTTCCTTTTAAAACTTTATCAATAGTTTTCAAACTTTCTTGTGTCCGAGAATTCCCTGGGGACCCTGTTAAAAATGGACATTTCTCAGCTCCCTTCCTAGACATTCAGGTTTCTAGGGGCCCAGAAAGCTACATTTTAAACAAAATCGCCCAAATTTCATGGACAGGATTCCCTCAGCTCGTATTTCAGAAACCTTTCCTTAAGGGGTCTATTTTTTAAGATCTGGCTTTGGATCTTACTATTTTTTAGACCGCACTATAGACTCCTAGTGATATTACAATCCACCTAAACAATAAGTTCTTACAGGAACCCCTATCGGAGTTCCCCATCCTGCAATTGTATAACTGAGTTTTAAGGCTGAAATTCATGAAAATGCATTTATTTCTATGTAGTGTTGCCAGATAAAACACAGGAAACCCAGTAAAATTTGAATTTCAGATAAACAAAAAATCATTTTTCTTAGGAGGACCCGTCTATACTACAACATGATTCATTGTCTACCTGAAATTCAAATTTCACTTCCATAGTTTTATTTGCTAAATCTTAATATACTGCTTAAATATGATTTTTCGACTCACGCCTGTTGTGACCGGTTTGGATCCTCATTCTGCCCTCAGACGTTTTTGGTTCTCGAGAATACTGCCCCTGTTTCTGACTGTCAAGCTATGATCCCCGTTTATGTAAACTTCCAGGGACGGGCTCACCGTTGATGTTTGTAAACCGGCTATAGAAAGAGCTCCCAGCCCTCTTACCTCACAGAAATGATTGTGTACAAAATTCTCCTCTTTCTGTCTTGTTGCCGACCTTCCCCAAAGTCTATGATGGCCGGTTTCTTTTCAGCGGTAGTGTCAATAAAAGCACACGCAGTTTAGAATCAGAAAGGACTTAGTGGAAATCCTGGCTCAACCATTTAAAACCCGTACAACCCTGGGCAATTACTAGACTTCTCTGATTTCCTCACTTGTGAAACGGGAAGGCTTCGTGTCATTACAAGAAGTTCGTGAGCTGACACAGAGGAAAATCTCAAGCGTTGTGCTTAATAATTAATAATTCCTCAAAAATAATTCTTCATTCATGAATTTTTTAACTAGGGATGAGAGCTTCAAGTTGAAGTTGGCAGGAGTAAGTGCGTGGATCACTTCCCATTTCTCTTAAAGTCCATCAGAAGTAGAAAAAGGAATAAATCCATAGCTATAAAGAAAAAGAAGAGAAAAGGAAAGGAAGTCATTATCAGATGTACGTTATCAATGAGTTACAGGAAGACAGAAAGCCAAGTCGCTGGGCACGTGGAACAGGACGAAGCAGCACAGCCCAGAGCCCACCCGTCTACGCAGGGGCCCCCGGGAAGGGGAAGCCGTGCTGTCCATCTGCACCTAGAGGCCGTGGCTTCATAGGAAACTGGCAGGTATGGGAGAGATGGGGAGAGCAGGATGACTAAGAACAGGAGAACCATGTGAATCTTTTATTTTCTCCACCAGGGAGCTGTTATCACTAAAACAACAATAGGAAGGGCGACATGGATGTGACAGTCCTGAGTTGTGACCGTTTCTTTTGGGAGGGGGCGGTGCTTGCAGCCAACAGCAGGCGGGAGGGAAGCCAGCTAGGAGAAGGGCTGCCCCCCCATCGCAGGGCTCCCGTCCGGCTGCCCTCAGGGGGAGAAGCCTGAACGTGTGGGTGCAGAGGTGGACTGTCTTGAATCACAGTGGAGAAAACCCCAGCCGGCTCCCCGGTCATTCAGGCTGAAAACGGGGCCCGGCTGTCAAGGAAGAATCTCACCAAGATGAAAAAGCAAGGCAGAGAAAACAGAAAACCCAGAAGGAACCCCCCGATTCCGAGAAGAAAGAGAACTTTAAAAAGAAGAAGGAAGAGGAGGAGGAGGAGAAAGGGAAATAAATCTCTTGTTGATAAAATCAGAGAGATCTGAGGGGAAAAACTCTGTTTCAAACAGAATTCTATGAAAAAGTTATGCTGAGCGAAGTAAGTCAATCAGAGAAAGGCAGTTCTCATATGGTTTCACTCATAGGTGGAATATAAGAAACAGCCCAGAGGATCCGAGGGGAAGGGAGGGAAAACTGAATGGGAAGAAATCAGAGAAGGAGAAAAACCATGAGACTCTTAACTCTAGCGAACTGAGGGTTGCTGGAGGGGAGGGGGGGGAGG
>LNAC01000323.1:1563931-1647741 GCA_002007465.1 Ailurus styani | reverse complement strand
GGGGAGGGGGGGGGGGGGGGGGGGGGGGGGGGGGGGGGGGTCGGGGGGGGATGGGCATTAGGGGGGCACGTGATGTGGGGAGCACTGGGTGTTACATGCAGCTGACAGATTATTGAACATGACATCTGAAACTAATGGTGTACTCTGTGTCGGCTAATTAAATTTAAATTAAAAAAAAAGTTACGATGTTGATAGGTGAAACTATACAGGATTGATGAAACTGAAAACAAATACATCAGTGAAAGAGACAGAAAATAAAATCCAGACAACCTAGAATACAGAACCACATCACAGAGGTAGAAAATCTAGTAGAACACACGCCGCATAGAGGACAAATCCAGGAGGCCGAATAGGCCAATAATGCGTGTCACGAATGGAGAACGAAAAAAAGGAGATTATCAAGACATAACAGAAAAAGAATTCCCCAAACCTGACAAAAGTCACCTGTCTTCAGATCAAAGGAATCCAATGTGTAGAAAGGAAAACGGATGGAAGAAGACCCAAGCCAACGTGCAGGGTCCTGGATTCCCCCGAGAGAAGAGAGGAAAGTCTCCTGTGCTTCTGTAAGGGGCGTGAGAGGTGTCCCATCAAAGAGCAAACATGCCATCCTGTCAGATCCCTTGTCGGCAACTCTGGTAGAAGGAGAAAACGGAGAAACACCTTCAAAACCTAATGGAAAATGATTTGGGACTCAAATTAGAAATCAAATGTGTGATGCCAGCCACCTTGCTAACCATTCAGAGATCCCTGAATTTTACTTCTCATGGACCCTTCTCTGAAAATCCATGCAAATATGAGCCACCAAAGGGGTGGGATGGGGGGGGGGGATACAAAAGGATAAACCATGGGATTCAGGCAATGATGGATCCAGACCAAGAGCAGGTAAAGCCCATCCCGGGATGAGAGCGTCACAAATGTGGAGTCGATCTGGAAGCCAGCGGTCCAGCTGGGACCACTGAGGAAGAAGCCCATCGCTATAGACATCAGGACAAGCAAAAAAGCGGGAAACAAATTGTGGTCCAGTTCGGACACAGAGTAACGATGAGGTGAGGAAGCCAGGGATGGCCGGGGGGCCACAGGTAAGGGAGTCACCCACGCTGCTGATAGGCCTTGTGGGAAGAAACGGACGCGAAGTCACGTGCAGAAGCCAGGCCATTTTTGAGGTTAGAAAGTAGGTGATAGCCATGGGAGAAAGAGATAGAGATTCATGTGAAACGTATTGAGCTTCGGAAGACCAGGGTGTGCGTTGCCATAGCTTCATTTTCCGTTTCACAGGAGGAGGAGCTGTGATCTCAAGACAGCCATGGGGAGCCAGGAGAGAGCCCAGGCCTTGCCTCATCCCTGGGGGACACAACCGGGGGAGCGGGAGCTGCAGGGCAGACCGTGGCCCCGGACGAGAGCCAGGTAGGAAGCATCGGGGGCCACACGGCGTCTGCGTCACCGAGGGCTGTGGGGGGTGGGTGATGGCGGAGGCGGGGCACAGGGAGGGGGACCGCGAACCAGGATGGGAAGATGGCAGGGCCCCATCTGAGGCACCAACAAATGAAGACAAGGAAGACACGTACCATGGGCTTGAGTCGCCATAGACTGATTTGGGTGGACTCTGGGTTCAGTTTGCCTTTAATTCATAGGAGAAAAGAAAAAAGACGTCCTTCCACCTACAGTGCCCCGAATGAACACAACCTCTGAAGGTGTGTAGTGTAAATTTATAAGATTTTGTCGTAATCCAAGATGAAGTAAAAAAATCACGGAGACAAGGATCATAAGAAAAGGCTCAGATGAAAAAAACCAGACAGTCCGTGGGGGAAATCAGTGATGCAGGTTTTCCGAGGATAAGGAAAGGAATGACAGGAAAAGGCCAGTATTTGAGAGAAGGATGGAAGCGCCTGTTAACTTGGGAGCAGAATGTGTGTCATCGCGCTAGATGGTGACAGAACACTAACGGGAGGGTTGGGGGTGATGACCAGTGCATCGGTTCACATCTAGATCTGGGTGGGAGAGGTGATAAGTCCCCCCACGCTGTTCATGTGTCATTTCGATTCTCATCACAGGGATTCACATTTAAGACAGCGACATAAAGATAATCATGCAAACAATGATTTGTTTCAGATACGTCCTACAAGGAAACTCAAAGTTGAAGGTGATTCAAAGATTAGAAAGTCTGAAAAAAGACTCAAGAAATCACGCAGAATGAAGGAGCTAATAGATAGATATCTCTGTGGAGAGGACTTTGCCGTAAGAGCCCTATTTTATCAGAATTATGCTTAAGAAAATTAGCCAACATCCAAACATTAGTATCAGAAGAGCAATCAGCAGATGCAGCAGGAGCCCTTGTGGTCTTTGCAAAGACCCATAAATATCCCCAAGTGCCATTAGTGTGACAGTGTAGGTGATGAGCGCAGGTTATTCTGACGAATAGACGCATATTCCAGACACGCTGAACTGGTTCCAGAATATATCATCAAGGGACACCAATGACATTGGAGACAGGGGATCTCAAGGCAATATAGAGCGAATCATCAGAAAGATGGCGTGTAATTAAAGCAAATGGTCAGAGGTGTTGGAGGGCACAGAGTCGTTCGGCAGGACCAGGAAAGGGCTGAGGGCAGCACAGCTTCGAATAGGTGCCCAGGTCCCTGCAGGCAGTAGGACACGGAGGAACGTGCGATGCGCGAAGTGGTGCAGAGCAGATGGATTCTGAGTTGCACAGTTATGGGGATAAATGTCCTCAAACAAGACTTATAGTTACCAAACAATGCTAACAACACACGGTCGCCGTTGTAAGGACTTCCTCTTAAAAGAAACAAAAATTCGTAATACACGTTACGCTGTATTAGCCCCCCAAGAAGTTATGTGCGCATGTGTGCATGTGTGCGCGTGCGTGAGCGTGCGTGTAAGGGGTGGGGGAGGTACCTGCAATTGGGTCCCCTGCGGTAGACACTACTGCAGGTCAACTGCAGATGAGGCACTAGGCTGGGAAATGGAGGCACAATGCAAATAGGCAACAGTGAAGAAGAACAAGGAGAGGGACCATGGAAACAGCTCAGTATTGCATGCGTTCGAGACAGAACATAGAACATCGTGGTGTCATGGAAGGGCCATGGCCAGGGAGATTGTCCATAATGCTTGGCATTTAAACAACAAAAACCCTGTCTATGGCCAGAGGAGGTGAAGGGGCATCCCAACAGAGGAAAAGACAGGTATCAAGGTAGAGGGTGGCTCAATGGCGTCCCGTGATCAGGGTCTGCACTCTCTGGTCTTGGCAGAGGAGAAGGTTCAAAGAGGCAGACGAGAAGTGGGCGATGAGAGGCAAAAACCACCAAGGCTCAGTGGATCACGGGAGACCTTGTGTATCAAGCAGGGATGAAGGATTTTGTCCTCAGGCGGTGGAATCAAGAAAGGGTCTCAATCAGGAAGCATCATCAGGAGCTCTGGGCTTTCCATGGATCATTCTGGTGGCAAGGTCTGAAGACAGCCACATCCCCAGATGGATGGCGACGTCCTGAGGAACAGGTGGGTTGGGAGCCCCTCCCCCAGCATGTTACTAATAGCCGTGAACTCTGAACCACCTCCGTGTGCCATCTTACCTGCGTTACCTCCCATCCTCCGGAGAGGGGCCAGCTGTCTCTGTGTTACAGATGTGGACTTCTCCCTGCAGCCCAGAAGAGGTAGACAACCTGTCAAGTGCACATCGGAGTCCCGGAGTAGCTGTAGAACTCCCCCTCTTCATGCCACACGTGCTCGAGAGAAGTTTTTTTCCTGCAAATCTGTAAAACCAAATAGATCCGAAAATCTGTCAATAAATTCACTTTGGTAAGGAAGGCAGCTCACACCTCTTCCCATGCCTCCCATCTTGTGTCTCCGGCTGGACCCCAGACCAGTCCTTTCTGGAAGAGTATCTTGAGTTGAGCCTTTTGCACGGGCTGCTTCTGCAGACCCAAGCTCCCGAAGGGCAGAGTGTCCCGCGTCTCTCGACCCTCAGTTTCTGAAAGGGCTTGGCACCCAGTACACTCAGTTCTTGGCTGAATGAATAAAGGACTCTCCTCTGACTTGTTTTTCAGCGCTGCAAAACAGTATTGGTAATGGCCACATTCCCGCTTCGGTGGTGGTTTTAGCCCCGAAGCATCAATGTCGCTCATCGAAGGTCAGGCTTTTCCGAGCTGATGCAGAGGGGGCTTCTTCCGTCCTTGGACCGGCCTGACGACCAAGCTTTTAACCAGGGAATGATAAAGAAATCAACTGGTACAGATCTTTACTCATTGATCTTTTATACGTGGTCTAATCATTCAATAGGCTAGAAATCAAAGAAGACTACATTATGTGCATTTATAGACTACGATCTTTTTAAATGCTCAAGTCAGATGTCCATGTGTCAGGGTTTGCTTACTCTCGCGTACAGCCTCGTGTGGTCACCCTCCCTGTCTTTGGGAAGCGTCTTTCTAACCAGGTGTGAAGTTGGGTTTTAGGGTCACAGCTCTTCCGGAGTTGACAGGTATCTCTGGCACCTCAGCCGTGGGACATCAGACCAT
Source organism: Ailurus styani (assembly GCA_002007465.1). Classification (NCBI taxonomy): domain Eukaryota; kingdom Metazoa; phylum Chordata; class Mammalia; order Carnivora; family Ailuridae; genus Ailurus; species Ailurus styani. The sequence continues at coordinate 1,643,212 of LNAC01000323.1, read as the reverse complement.
CTTGTCTTCTTGGAGCACTCCGGTTTCTTTCTTTTTTTTTTTTTTTTTAAAGATTTTATTTATTCATTTGACACAGAGAGAGAGATTACAAGTAGGCAGAGAGGCAGGCAGAGAGAGAGGAGGAGGCAGGCTCCCCGCTGAACAGAGAGGCGGATGCGGGCCTCGATCCCAGGACCCTGGGATCATGAACTGAGCCGAAGGCAGAGGCTTTAACCCACTGAGCCACCCAGGGGCCCAACGCTCCGGTTTCCTACACCTGCCAAGACTTTTCTCTACATTGCTCATCCTATATCCACTCACCAGGTAAGGCCACTCATGCTAATTAAATGGCAGGTTTCTCAGAGTGCCTGTCCTTATCATTCCAGAATGTGCTTTCTCTCCCTTCCCATCCCCTGGCTCTACTCTGGACCGGGGACCCAAGCAGGCAGGAAGCAATTAAGGTAATAAGAAACCAGCCTGCTTTTTATCTCTGAGTCTAGAAGACCCCTTCACACCTGACTGCCTCAAGGGATTTTCTTTACTTGCTGTCTTTTCTTTTCTTTCTCTTTCTGAGACCATTCCCTCCCAGGTTTACCTCTTCCCTGATCAAATCTCTATTTTATAAACAAAGACTTTTGTTATTAACTTCCTTATAGCCTTCAAGCTTCTATATACTCAGTGAAAGGGGCTGTACCATTTTACACAGATTGTAAGTTTGAAAAACCAAACCTCGGAAGGATTGAAAGCTCATATTTTGCATACTTTTTCCCTTAATCATCTGACCTTTCTCTTGGGTAAATAAGAGTCTCATCTTTCACTTGATAGAGCAGGTACACTTTAAAGGAGTTCAACTGCATTGCTAAATATATTTTCCCAGCTGACTGAGGAGGGAAATCAGCGTCAAATGGAAAGCCTGGAGTCCTAAAGCAGGAAGGCTGTCCTTGCAGACGACAGAATGCTGCTTGCTCATCATGGCCACGATGGAGCTCGGTCCTCCCTAAGAACCTGCATCGTAAATAATGCAGCAAGAGCAGAGCGAGAAATCATCGCTTTGCTTTTCTTCCCTTCTGGATCCCTCCCCGTGTCCTAAATAGATGCTGGGGGAGCCAAGGTGATGTAAATAATGCTGGTGATGACAAAGAAGCCTAATGGCAGACAGAAACCCCAAATCCTCACTGTCGTGAAAAGAACACTATTCATCACCCTAGTTGAGCCCTCTTGCCAATTCCCTCGACAGAAGTGGGTACTAATATCATATTAAATATAACAAAATATATTATTATTTTATTTATTACTTTTCCCCAACCAGAATTTGTTTTTCTCAACTGGAATACTAATATTATATTAAGTATAACAAAATATATTATTATTTTATGTATTAGTTTCTCCCAACCACAATTTGTTTTTCTCAACTAGAATTTATTCCCCGGATGGATTTTTAGTCTGTTTGTGCACTGCTGAGACTCCAGCCCAGAATCTAGTGTCTGGCATGCGGAAAGCACTTAGTCAATACTTGTTTAATTAATCAGTCGATTGATGCCACATTGTCATCCAGCTTATACATAAACCTTCTGTGAGTAGAGGTTCACCACCTCCCTAGATAATCCATTCCATGTTTGGAGAACTCTGTTGTCATCTTCCTAGACCTTCTCCCTCTTCCCCGGGTTGCAGGGTAACACTGTGGGGCTCAGTGAGCCGGGTCGTTGCCTGTAGACTTGAAATTCCCTAAGCTGCATGACACTGTAGCACTTAGGGACCCTGGGTCCTCCCCTGGACGGCTGAGTGCTCCGAGTAAAGCCTGATGAAACCATTTTCCCTCCACCTCCTGGAACCAGAAAGAATTAAACTCGTCAATAGCCAGATGCAAATGATTACTGGGCTATGGCATTAAAAACATGGCATTTGCAATGAGAAAAACCGATATTTTAAGTTCAATTCTTGTACTCATCCCTGCTTGTGTATCAGAATCATCTAGAAACCTAAACGGAGACAACAATGCCAGGCCACTTCCAGAGACTTGGATGTAATTCACTTAAGGCGAGTCCTGGGCACAGGTGTCATTTCTTGGCTCCTCTGTTGTTCTAATGTGTATTCGCTGTTGAGAATACACACACACACACACACACGCACGTGCACACGCGCGCGTGTGCACACACACTTCAAATTGTGAGACTAAGACAAACAGTTACGTTCCTTGCATCTCAGGTTTATCGTTGGCAGAACAGGGGTTGTAGCTTCTTACTTGACTTGACAAGGTATTACAAGGATTGAATACGGTGTGTATGTGAAGGCGCATAAAATATTTAATATAATATTTTATATTGATATAATATATTTTAATTTACATTTAAATAGTGAATGTGCTATTCACTATTTAAATGTACATTTCACTATTTAAATGTAAATTATTTTATGATAATAATAATTCAAAATACATGTTGCAAGAAAATGTGTTGACTTATTAACTTCTGTTTGTTCTTTAGCCTATTATTATTTTTCTCCCCATCCCAAAGCATTAGTTAGGGGCAAGGTTCAAATGACACAGTACCTTTGAAAGTAAAAATCCGTCCTGTCATCAGAATGAATGAAGCATCTATGTCTGTACCATCACCACATACGAACACACGAGCTGAGCAGAATCAAATGCAGTAACTTTTAAATAGCGATGAGTAGGAGGGAAATTCAGAATAACACTACACAGTAAGTGCTCTTTAGCATTCATCATTAGTTGTTTCCACAGGCAGGCGAAGTAGCCTGGATGTGTTGCAAACTCACGTCCGCTGGGACTTGGAGATGTTTCAGATTCAAATCAAAGTGCAGTCCCTGCCCCCTGGAGCCCAGTTCCACCCCGAAACCATTCCAGAAAAGCTCCGTCTGTCTGTCTCTCACAGTTGGGAGAAAAATTGCCCCTGATGTCTACCACTGCAGACCTCCTACTCCAGCCAGAATCTCGAACGCACAAACTCAGCCTGTTAAGGACATAACCCAATTTACGTGGGATAGGAAATCGTTTCCATGGAAGATAAATAGGCACTATAAATAACCCAGGAAGGGTTGGAATTAGGTATACTGATGACATAAATCAAATTCATAGTATGAAGATTTTGTGTTAAGTTTGGGAATAATAAGCTGTGTATTCGATATGTAGAGTACTTACAATGTTTAAGAGACTTAGCGTCCAAGAGAATCCACAAGATTAAGCTTGAGATCGCAATTTCTTAAGTGTAATTAAGTAATGGATTTAAATTTATAATTTTAGATTGGAAGCTAAAAGATGATTTGACCAAGTTTTTAAATTATACTAGAATATATCAAACCAGCTAAAATCACCAAGTTGTCTAGAATAAATATTAAATTGGTTCATTTGTATTATGTTGCATGCTATGTCTTCGATATAGAAATTATTTGGCATTTAAGGACGAAAAAACTGAAGCATCTCTAATATCAAATAAAAATGCCCATACCCTTTCTCTAGGTAATTTTTGCAGGCCTCAAGTTGTCTGACCTCCTCTTTTCTAGAGTTTTAGAAACAAACCGGTTGAGCAAATGTCATTAGATCACTTGCCTATGACATAAATGAAGAAACAGAGACAACTTAACAGAAGTTAAGTGATTTGCTCAAACTACAGAGCTATTCAGGGACAAATCCAGCAAGAGATTTCATGAGCCCTTAGCTGAGTATTTTCTGTACAGTATCAGCAGATTGGCTTATTGTTTAATAGAATGATATTGTCCCCTGGGACATTTCACTGATAGCATCTTAGTCCGAACACAATAGATGGGCCTTATTTTTCCAGCCAAAACGAAAGTGTTTAGGTTATCCCAACCTTTACAACCAAGAACGTTCCTCCTCCTGGTTATAAAAATTCTCTTTTGTGTACATAATAAGAAGGCCGCTACCCTAACCGAACTACACCCGCTTCTTTCCTACAACCCTTGGAGAATCCCACAGACCTGAAGACTGGATCGTTCTAGCCACGGCTTATCCATCATTCAAAAATACTGACTTTCACCATGTCCAGTATTCTGTGTCCAATTTCATGAGTGTAATGAAGAACGATTCCATATGAGATTTTGTGAAGTGCTTAAGACACTGACTAATCCTCCCAGGACCTATTGGAGAAGTATCTTATGCTGTACGAACACTGATTACTTTATTTCTGTGATAAGCACAAATCAAGGCCCTGTTCTAACGTGTTAATATTTCTCTAGGGGTAGGCGGAGAATAGCTTACTCAGGGGAAGAAATCTGGCTCACTGTCGACAAAGCACTCACAGCTCTTTGAAAGAGTGGTATTGTGTAAATGCAAAGCTATTATTATATAAAAGCATTCAGAGGATAATATTAGCCATAATTGTATTAAATATTAATATTAATGCAAATAGTGGCTAAAAGCTTAGAGAAGAACTGCAGCAGTCAATAACAAATGGAACAAAAGTATACAAGATTCGTGTATTTCCAACTATGCATATTATGCAAACCCAACACGCTGAAGACAAATACTGAATTGACGGAAGTCATGTTGTCCATCTTTGTTAACTCTTTCAACTCAAAACAAATTACAAAAAACAAGATTGTCAAACTTTTTCCCATAAGCATTGAAAATTGGACTTTAAGCTCAATTTATTTTATCCTCATCTATGATGGTTTTTTGATGTGGCAACTTGGTTACGTTAAAATACAGTCTTCAGTTATTCAAGCAAACATGAATCTAGGGATTTGGGGGATGTGATTAGAATCTCCAATTATTTGACTTTAAGTTAATCAAAAGGGAGCTTCTCCTAGATGGGTCTGACCTTATCAGGTAAGCCCCGAAAAAAAAAAAGAGGGTTTAGGGCTTCACTGAGCCCGATGACTCCAGGCTTTGGCTCACACCCATGGGTGATGGGCTGCTCATCATCTTCCGTTCCTGATTCCCACCCGAATGGACTTCAGACTTACTTAGACAATTCCCACAATGGTGTATGTCAATTCTTCGCAATAAGTGAAAATATCCATTTTCTCTCTGTCTGTATCTATCTACTTTCTTTCTCCTCATACCCCTCTCCTCTATTGGTTCTGCTTCTCTGGTTGAACCCTGACTGATCCACTATATTTGTCAGAAAACATGTATGTGGATTATTGGATTTTCAATCATTTTCAATTATTTGAAGCAATAGATTTCAATAATTTCAATAATTTTCAAGCAAAAGAATGTGTTCTAAGAAATGTCTTATTTTATACATAAAACACACTATGGAAAACAATTGTTTAATTTTGCTACCGTTGTAGGTGACATAATCCTGCCATTGACTTTTAAGGACATCACTACTCAAGATGGATGAGCTTTTCAAATATTTTTAAATTGTATTTCAAATGCAATTCTAAGCATGATAAATCACTGGGTCCTCAAAATAAAAGCTTCAGTACTTCAGCTTAAAGCCAAGTTTTGAAACATGGAAATCATACATGAGCACATGAACAGAAACACACACGGTAGCAGAGCAAAATAAGCTACAAGAGTGGGGCCATTTCTTGACAAGCCTTAGGAATTCAAAAAATGTTTGAAATAAATTAAACTCTAATTTAGTTAAAAGTTGAATAAAGTAATTGAAATTATTTCAACTGGTTGTAGTAGTTATCTTCAACCATTTCTCCTGAGCGGGTTTTGCTATCTTGGTTGATACCACACATGTATAATCGATCCCCTTTTAAGAAGTGAAAAGCCAAAATAATTTAAATGATATAACAAAAAGAGTTAAGTTAATTTTTCCTTCTTGGTTAAAGCTCCCCAAACAATAATGTCTCAAAATTAGAAGGCATCAGGGAAAGCAAATGATAGCATATTCATAAAATGGAATATTACACAACCATAGAAAATTATGACAATTAATACAATGGGGAAAGTGATATGATAATCAACAAAAGCAGAACAGAAAATTCCATACATATAATCTGATTTATAAAACATATGGGGGCGCCTGGGTGGCTCAGTGGGTTAAAGCCTCTGCTTTCGGCTCAGGTCATGATCTCAGGGTCCTGGGATCGAGGCCCGCGTCGGGCTCTCTGCTCAGCAGGGAGCCTGCTTCCTCCCCTCTCTCGGCCTGCCTCTCTGCCTACTTGTGATCTCTCTCTCTGTGTCAAATAAATAAATAAAATCTTTAAAAAAAATACTTTAAAAAAAAATAAAATAAAACGTATGGAAGAAAATATTGGGGAAAATGTCCACAAATNTGATCTCTCTCTCTGTGTCAAATAAATAAATAAAATCTTTAAAAAAAATACTTTAAAAAAAATAAAATAAAACATATGGAAGAAAATATTGGGGAAAATGTCCACAAATCCTAAACAGTATTTATCTCCAGGTTGTGGAGTTATAGGGGATTTTTCCCCCTAAATTTCTACAGCTGTTATGTATTATTTGTACATATACAACTCTTTGCAAAAAAATGAAATCAAGTGCCTGCTTTGGCAGCACATACAAAAGAAAATGAAATCCATCATTTTAATTACTTATTGTCTATTCAGTAATGGCAGGATTTTGCCGTTGATGTGGGGAAGCCTTCCTCGTGGGGCATCCAGTGCATGGAAGCAGCTCACATTCTGTAACGAGCTCTTCTTTGGTGCCACGTACCCGCAGGTCCTGCCGGGGATCAGTCCTGGCAGATGTTGGAGTCTACACTGTGTGCTGGCCATGCACGGTGCTGCATTGACTTCCTGCCTTCAGTCTGCCTGAGGTCCACGCAACCTGATATAGGAAGAGAAGTCGCGAGTACATCAAAGCCTTCCTTGGTAGCAGACGCAGATACACAGGCACACATACACACGTGAATAAAACGTGAAGGTTTAGTGCATCAAAGAATTTGGTTTAATTTGGCGAGACCTAGTTGAAATTCATCGTTGTAGCCGGGCTCTTTCCCATGGACCCCTGTTCCTGTGGTGGCTTTATCTGTGTTCTCCAACAGATGTTCCACCTCCAGTATTCTTCCTCCGTTTACTACTTTTCTCCCTCAGGAGTCCCGGTTCCCTCTGTCAGGGAGCCTCTCCCTCTCATCTCAAGTTCTCTTTTGTCAAAATTATCTTTCGAATCGGAGACAGCCAGATGGACAGAAAGCATAAGAAAGGGAGTTCAAAATGCAAGATATTTCCATCAAACTCTAAAAAACTAGCAATTCCTCCTGACAATGTATGGGTAATAATCTCCCCACTTTTCTCTCACATCTGTGTTCCCTACATATGGGAAGGAGTGCAGAAGATTAGTGACTACAAATATTTTCTTCTCCATGCTGGATGTCACAGCAGACGCTTTTGGCTTTCAGTGTGTGACACATCTAACTCTGTCATCACTTAAAAAAAAATCTCAGAGCATAAAGTTCCAGCCCATCGGCTTGCCTGGGGAAAATATTTGGGAGTGTATGCACAGCTCTATGGAGAATCGGTCTGATCTGGATGAAGAGGAAATAAATTCTCCTTTCACCAAAACCGCTGAGAGGGTTTCCTCTGCTTATTGGTAACAAATCAAGAATACACGTCCAGATCAGATGACCAAAGTTGAATTTTTTCGAAATCAGACTCAACGTTTTGAATGTAGTTGGTGGGCCACCTGGGTGGCCCAGTGGGTTAAGTGCAGGACTCTAGATTCCGGCTCAGGTCATGGTCTCAGGGTGGTGGGATTGAGCCCTGCATGGGGCTCCATGCTTCCCTCCCTCCCCCTTCACCCCTCCCACACCAAAAATTTAAAAAAATAAATAAACAAACAAACAAATTAATATATAGGTTAGTAAAATCTTAAATAGATGTAGCTTGTTACCTGGCATAATGATAAAACAACCAAACTGATGAAAGTATTCTTAATAATAACAAAAACTTGATTGTCTCTGTTACAAATATGTAATTATCTGTAATTATCACATATCAGGGAAACAGATGTAGGTTTTTTGGAATATTGGAATGATCAAGTCATATGTTAAAAACAACAACAAAAGTACCTTGCAAGTTATAGAAAGTTACATAATGGGGTTAGAACCATGTGCACACACTGGACTACTTGCCTAAGGTTTCAAATGAGAAATCTCACTTAGAAATTGGGGCTGCTCCCGTCCCTGTCATGATGTCCACAAATGGGGGCTGGGGGGAGCAGCCAGCCCCCTCCCCTGTGCTCAGCGCTGGAGATCCACAGACATGAGGCGGAGTTGAGGGGAGGGAGACACTGACATGAAAGCCCCTTGACAGGGCTGAGAAGAGAGCGGGTGGCTGTTTCCTGGGGAATGCAGGAAATGACGGCCCGTAGGGGAGGCAGGAGAGGACGCTGTGTGGGGTTAGGTTGAGGGAGAGCATTTCTGGGGGGACATTTTCTTCCTCAGTCAGAACCCAGGGCAGGTCATTGTTGCCCATCAGGTTAACAGCTTCCAGAAGGAGACTGCAGATCACCAACCATGAAATGACAAGGCAGACCTCAGACTTCTCAGCAGCAGCAGAAGATGCTAGAAGACAATGGAGTAAGTGTTTTCAGTTTTGATAACATTGAAATGAGAATTTTCCCATTATAGTATCAATCATATGCATCCACAGAAGTTTCCGTAGACAAACTCTCATAAAAGAAACAGGTCAGAAAGAAGGAAAATAAGGGGGCACCTCGGTGGCACCTAAGTGGCCTTCAGTTCAGGTCATGATCTCAGGGTCCTGGGATCAGGTCCCACATTGGGCTCTGCTCAGCGGGGAGCCTGCTTTTCCCTCTCCCTCTGCCTCCCGCTCTGCCTACTTGTGATCTCTCTGTCAAATAAATAAATAAAATCTTTAAAAAAAAGGAAGGAAATTAAATTTAGGTTCTATGAAATATATATTTCATGTAATCACTAATGAATAAATAGCTTACTACTGTGTGCTGTTTGGGTTAAAGGCAGAAAAGCAGATCAGGGGAAAGGATGAGTTTGTTTGGGGATAAAAGTCCAGGCTAGAGTTTGGTTTTAATTGTGTTTGGTTTGGTTTTCTTTAAGGATATGGATACAGATATTGAGAAGCCTAAAAATTCATTTAAAAAATGTAAATAACTATGGACCTTTAAAAAATAAGGAGTACTTACCATAGCATAAAAATAAAACTTAATTTTTATTCTTTTTAAAAGAGTTAGTTAGTTAGTTAGTTAGTTAGTTAGTTAGTTAGTTAGTTGAGAGAGAGAGCACTGAGGGAGAGGGAGAAGCAGGCTCCCCGCTGAGCAGCGAGCCCGATGTGGGGCTCCATCCCAGGACCCTGGGATCATGACCTGAGCTGAAGGCAGACACGTAAATGACTGAGCCATCCAGGCACTGAAAGCATAATTTTTAAACCAAAAGAAGAAAATATGAATCTATTTAAAAAAACAGAAAAGGTGGGATGCCTGGGTGGCTCAGTTGGTTAAGCAGCTGCCTTCAGCTCATGTCATGATCCCAGAGTCCTGGGATCAAGTCCCACATCAGGCTACTTGCTCGGCAGGGAGCCTGCTTCTCCTTCTGCCTCTGCCTGCCACTCTGCCTGCTTGTGCTCTCTCTCTCTCTCTCTCTCTCTGACAAATAAATAAATAAAATCTTAAAAAAAAAACAGAAAAGGAGAAAAATTTAAATATGTGGTGCAAAAACCACATAAAATAATGCCATAGCAAATCTGACCATAAGACTTATGGGAATATATAAATGGTTACACTCTGATCATTCTCAGACTTGGAATGCTTTGATACAACAGATTGGGCAATACATTTCCTACAAGAGACACAGCTAAAACCAAAGGATCCTGGAGGTTTGTAAATCAAGGGATCAAGATAGCTATAACCAGACAGACCACAAGAAACCCAAGAGAGTGATTTTAATATCACAAAGAGTAAAAACTCAAGGTAAAAATTTTCTAGCTGACCTAGAATAATAAAATAACAACAGATCTTAGGATATTATTTTTATAAACACTTATTGACCTGACAATATTGCCTCACAAAATATAAAGAAACAACTAACAAAACTATAAGAAGAAAGAGATAACTCAAAAAAGTTAATTAGTCTTGCTCATAGGGAAAAGAAAGTATATTAAACTTCACTGAGATACTGTGCATTATTTATAAGCCCAGTAAAAATCCAAATATTTGACAACATATTTTATTAGTGAGACCGTGGGGAAATGTGTGTGTTCTTACACTGCCCGTGGGAATGCAAAATCATTCAACACTTTGGAAAAGGATTTGTCTCTATACAGAGAAGTTCTAGATGCATTAACTCTGACCCAGCAGTCCTACTCCTTGAAATCTACCTCAAAGACACACTGACAAAAATACAAAATGAAATTTACACAGGGTACATTTTCAGCATTTATTTCTCATAGCAAAGTGTTGGAGACAACCCAGATGACCACCAACAGAACAGTTGAAAAACTTGAATACATCCGCAAGATGGAAAACATACAACCGGGTATAACAGGCACCACAGAGGAGCTCTGGAAAGTGGCAGGATCTCCAAGCTACATTGTTAATACAAGAGGCAAAGTGGAGACAGTGGTTACTTTTTTTTTTTTTTTAAGATTTTATTTATTTGAAAGAGAGAGAGAGAAAGAGAGAGTGAGCATGAGCAGGGGAAGGGCAGAGGGAGAGAGAGAAGCAGACTCCTCAGTGAGCAGGGAGCCTGATGTGGGGCTCGATCCCAGGATCGTGACCTGAAGGCAGACACTTACCTGACTGAGCCACCGAAACACCCTGAAAATGGTTACTTTTTACAAGTAAGTAAGGGGAAGGCAATATATATTTTTTTCAAAAGAAACAATGTAAGGATAAATCATAAATTGGTTATCTCTGGGATAGAAGGAGAGAAGCAAATTCCTAAGCAAATAACATAAAATAGATACATTGAAAAATCTCGTAATACTGAATTGGAATTGGAAATATCAGCACAGTTTTGTGATGTGTTTGGCTTTAAAAATCATATGTATCTTCCAGACTAGAAACAAGGAGCTTCGGAACACTGCTAGCTCCTCACCTATGCTCTCCCAAAATAATGCCCGCGAAAGAAGCTTGGTCACATGGACCTACAGTTCATGCCAGGTCTGGAGTGGAAAGTTCATACATTTATATCTTTCTGGCATAAATTTCTGTTATGCCAGAAAGTAAGGAAGTTATCAAAGCCTAACAGAAATCTATTAAAAGGACACAGGAACTCACCTAAAGGTGCTTCCGTTGGCCTCAGGGGGTAAAACTGGAGCACGCAAAAGAATCAGGACAATAAATGGGGGTGCTTTGAGCACATTTATGTGCACAAGTTCTTGGTATTAAAATACACACATTGGTCACCACTGGAGGTTGCTAGGACACCAGCCCATGATTCTGAAAATTGATAAAGGCAAGAAAATCAAACATTCATCCTGAATTACTTTTGCCAACTCTATTTCAGGGTAAGAAAATGGTTGCTGAGGGGTAGGTTTTCCGTACAAAAGAATTCCAGCTAATAAAGGCAGAAGCAATGAGAATCACAAAATCACCATTTTGCTATTATTAATGACATAAGTTTAGACAATGACCCAAGATCTCTGACTTAAAGTTTAGCAAAATTAGAAATCAGTAACAACAACAAAAAAAGACTAAACAAAATTTCACATATCTGGAAACTCAAGAGATTATTAGTAGACGAGTTTTGGGTTAAAGAGTAAATTACATGGGAGATTATGGAATATCTCAGGTGACTAGTAGAATTCTACATGTCAAAATGTGTGCCACACATCCAAAACAGCATGTAGCTTATGATGAATTATTTTGTAAATTAGAACGTTGGAAAATAAGTGAGCTAAGCAACTTAAGAAGTTGATTAAAAAGAACAAGAGGATAAACTCAAAGGAATGAGGTGGAAACAAAGAATATACATATGAGAGTAAGTCAATGAAATAGAGAATTACAGCAAACCCAAGAATAATAGTGCTCCATGAAGTAAGAAGCACAGATCACTAAACTTTCTGCACTTGGGATCCAAATGTGAAACAAGTGCATAAGCCAAAGAGATAAAATACATAAAGAAATAAAGTTTAGACCTGCGAAGGACCTTCAATATAGTATAGTCCAGGCCAGTGTCCTTCAAATTCTTTTTAACAGTTTCTAGCTCCTTTCAAATGGACTAAATGCAATGCGTGGCAGAAACTCAAAGTCTGAGGAAATAAACCCCACAAGACCATCATCACCACAGACATCAGCGGCAAGTTCAGGAATTGCCTTCATTGCCATCAGCTGACTACAAATTTGAGGGTCTCCACACACACCCTCAGGTTCAGTAACTCACCAGAAAGACTCACAGAGCTCACTTGATGGTTCTTTTACTCATGGTTACGTTTTTTACAGGCAAAGGATGCAAATTAGAACCAACCAGAGGAAGGACTGATAGGATGGGATCAGGTTGCATTCCGTCCGTTAAGTCAACTGGGGAAGCTCTCCCAGACTTCTGGTGTCCAGGGTTTTTGTGAGGGTTTTCATATCGCATACTGCCTGCACGGCTGAACTTTCTTCTCTAGCCCCTCCTGAGGGTTTGGACTAATACCTTTTTTTCCTCTGGTTCCTCCAAAAGCTGAAATTAACATTGCTTTCCCTGCAAGGTCCCCATTGTAAGCACATTGTTAGACTGTCCAGTGGCCAAAGTCCAAGGCAGACAAAAACATGTCTATCAGGCAGGACACTCCAGGTGCCTAGAGACGCCTGGAGATCAGTTCTCAGTAGCAGAGAGTAAAGGCCAGATCACTTTTTTTTTTAAGAGAGAGAGTGCAAACCAGGGGGAAGGCCAGAGGGAGACAGAGAGAGAATCTTAGTGGAGCCCAACTTTGGGCTCATCTCACAACCCTGAGATCCTAACCTGAGCTGAAAACAAGAGTTGAATGTTTAAGCCACTGAGCCACCCAGGTGCCCCCAGACCACTCTTTAAGTAAGGTTCATTCTTCATTGTATACTGAATAAGAATTTGGAGAAGTCAGACAGAGAAACCATGTTTCTTAAGACATGGTGATCCTGATAAGCTAGGTTTGGAAACCAGTGATGTAGTTAATCTTGCATTTACAAATGAAACATTTGAAGACCCAAGAAATTAAGTGGTTTGTTTACGTGGCAATAATCACACAGACAGAAAGAGGTGAGAAAAGTCTAGACCTTGGGAGCTTGATGGAGCTGTAGGGGGCATGGGTCACCATGAAGCACCCTCCCTCACATCTCTCATGTGATGCCTGCTGATGAAACAATGCCTTCCCCATGGGTTTATAAACCTGTTCATGAGTTGTTATAATTAACAAAACATGAATTCGTGGAGAAGCATTGGTGAATTCTTTATGACATTATAATTACAAAATGGCAAAGGAGGTTTCAAAGTTATGCTCCGTAGAGAAGACTAGGGAATAATTGTGTCAGCACCGTTGACCTATTACACCAACAAACTCAGTCTTGCCTTAACCAATCTCTGTGAGTAAGTTTAATTTCCTCAAAGTCAAATAATAGCAACTACTAATTTGATAAATCAAAATGGAAGAAAAGTCCTGCGGTTCAAATATCTTTTAAATAATTTACCATTCATTCAACTTTACCTGTTCTTTACCTCTGTGGCAATCTTATATACTATCTTCATTGTCAAGAGATCATCATCCTTACTAAGCTGTCAATCATCTACTATTCTTTTTTTCAGTTGTATCTCATAGTAGCACTCAATATCATAGAAATATCAGAATCAGATCAGAATCTATATTCTGATTCTGGGTTGTCCATATTATTGAGTCTTGTTATATAAATGTTGTATTTTTCCACAGTCATTGAAATAAGTCACTCTACTCAAATAGATTATTATTACTTGGGACACCTGGGTGGTTCAATTGTTAAGCATCTGCCTTTGGCTCAGGTCATGATCCCAGGGTCCTCAGATGGAGCACCATATCAGGCTCCCTGTTTAGTGGGAAGCCTACTTCTCCCTCTTCCACTTCCCCTGTTTGTGTTCCCCTCTCTCACTGTCAAATAAATAAATAAAATCTAAAGAAAAAAGATTATTATTACTAAAATTTCTGAGATTGCTAATATGGAATTAATGATGTGAATATAATTTATGTCAAAAATTGTCACAAGAAAATAGATAAGCAAAATCTAAGTTATACTCAACTGATAAATAAATCCATGTTGAGCAGGGATGAATTTTATTTCAATCTTATTAAATCTAACTCCTAATACCATTCACCAAGGTGGTGACGCTCTGTCACTACCTCTCTGCTTCCAGATTTGTGTGAAAATGAAGGTTTGTACAGTTCAAGCATTTCTCTGGTTACCTGTTCAGTCTGATCATGACTGATAAGCTCATTGTCCTACGCAGCAGGATTTCTTGATTACCTCTTTGGGGTCAAGTTTGGGTTCTGGGATTTGGGTCAAGTCTTGGTGGTAGGGTCATCCTCCTGAGATGCTTAATATATCCATACTCTCTTGCTTTAGTTTCTTCTCGATAAAAGAGCAAGATCTCCTTTCTCCTCCTCTCTAGAACAAACCACATCATCCTCTAGGTAAACAAAGGTTTTAGAATATAAGACCGGGATTCCATGTCTACAGGTAACTTCTGCTTCAGGCTCCATAGCAGAAACATCAATGAGATTTTCTCATTGGCGGTGGGAAAAACATAGGGAAACAAGGCAAAGTAGTATCTCATTAAGTCAACGTGTTACACATGAATCCACAAGACAATAGTTTACTGTATAGCCTTTTGAAGTGATAGTAGCTGAAAAGATTTGGAAATAAATGTGGAAAAAGTGTTGTTAGTGTGGAAGGGTGTCCCCGATGACTGCTCTGGTGATGATGCGGGAATGGATTTGTCCAGACCATCAGCCCACAGTCATGGTATCATCCCGCGCTCCATCACTTTCCTGTGCTCTCGGCCAGAAAAGGCATAAGATGTGAGACTGTAACCACTTATTTTAGTTTGTTTGATGTATAGGTTGAGAAAATATTGCTATTCATCCATAAGAGCTAAACATGTACAAATGATTAGTTGAAGTTATTAACCTTTGGCTAAAAACATAGCATGACTAAATAGAAAGAACCTGGGTGCTCTTCTCTTTGAAGTAAGACAATACCATAACTATCTTGTGCTCTGGACAAATATTTATGAATGCCTACCCTTTTCATCATTCACCGTCATTCTGGCTAAATTGTCCTCAGATTTTAAGGGTCCACAAACGGCAGCTTGGAGCGCCAGAGCTAAGAATGGTTGTTACGTTTTTAAATTATTTTTTAAAAGTCAAAGGAGGGAAGCACCTGGGTGGTCCAGTCAGTTAAGCGTCTGCCTTCTGCTCAGGACATGATCTCAGGGTCCTGGGATCGAACCCCTGGATGAGCCCCCGGGTCGGATCCTGTGATGAGCCCCGCATGGAACCTGCCACATTGGACCTTGCTTTGAGGCTTCTCCCTGTCTCTGCCTCTCCCTCCTGTTCTCTCTGTCTCTCTCAAATAAATAAGTAAACTCTTTTATTAAAAAGTCAGAAGAGTAATATTTCATGACATTGGGCATTCATGAAATCAAATAGAGATGTACAGGAATGCAGCCCTGCCCAATGGTTTACAGAGTGTCTCTGTTTCTGTGCTAGAACATGGAGTTAGGAGTTACAACAGAGAAAGTGTAATCCTCAAACCCCAAAATATTTGCTTTCTAGTCCTTTCCAGAAAATGATTGCGAAGTCCTGCATTAGAATGTACTGGTACATGGAGGCAAGGAGAGGGGAGGTTTGGGTTTTTTAAATGCATGTTTCCTGGTTCTATTCCCAAGGTTCTGATTATGTAGCTCTGTATAGAAGATCAGGAATCTGCATATTTAATGAGCATCTCAGGTGATGTTGTAGCAAAAGATCCCAAGATCACTCTGAAAGAAGCATTTTTAAACCCAGTTGTGAATGTACATACTGCCTGTGGATATCTCCCCCTGGGCAAATAAACATTCCTTATCTCTCTAGGATATTAAGGGGAATAAGTACGATTAAATATAAACTATAAATAGATGTTTAAAATATTTAAATATTCTTATTTGCTAAGCCTAGGGGTGTCTTTGTGCCTTTTTTAAAAATGAATTTACTTCCTACATACACTCGGGAAAAAAGAAATCATTCTTTCTAAATAACATTTGTCAGAAATAATAATTCTCTTCTTCCCCCAATCTAGCTCAAATTTAAACGTTTGAACAAAAAGAACATAACTAAGAATAAGATGTGAGGGAAAGGAAATATTTCCATAACAATGTGTGCAGAGACTAACCCTACCTAGGAGGCACGCGTGGCAGAAAATGCTGTATTTAAGGATACAAAACGCTTTCTGTTTCAAGTCGCAATTTTAAGACACTTGTAGTTTTCGCAATTTTTCTTCAAGGATAAAATTTCCGAGATTATGCCTAAAAATGTTGGGGAAATAGATCAACAGGAAGTGGTTCTTTACCTGCTTCTTAACAGATAGTGGGTGATGTGTATAGAGCACGTATTCACAAACGAAAAGGAAAAAGGAATTGAAATGTCAGATTTAAAACTTTTAAATTTAGTCTATAATTACGTCGCAGTACCTTTGTGATATCTTAAAAATTCTAATGAAGTAAATACAATAAATTTAAAGAATATTAATGAATTGTAAGTCGGCCACCTGGTCTGGGTTTTCCAACTAATGGCCGATCAAAGTTATTAGAGCTTCAATCCTAACTCCTTTGGGACATTTTCATTTCTTGGTTCTTGGTGCAGAGAATGTGGATCATTACAGAGTGTGGTCCAGTCCAGTTGCTCCCAGGAACTGAACTTCCCTAAGCAGAGGGTCTACAGAGAAGGAGCATTTAGCCCCATAACAATACGTTTGCTGACCCCTCTCTCAACTTCATTGACTACCCCCTGCTGTCTGGTTAGCATTTCAGCTCAGCCTTACTTCTTCAGCTCCACTCAGACCAACCTTCTCTGACCCCCATTCCTTTCTTTCTCCCTTGGCTGTATTCTATTCCTGCACTCTTAAGTCCTCATATTCAGAAGAAATTCCTGTGAGAACATCTATTGGCTGTGCCAGGGCCCTGGATGCCTCTCATCAGTTTCCTGAGCAGACAATGCAATTGTGCTTCTCGGCCTTTCAACTCATGCACCTATAAAGGCAGAGGAGAGTGACTGCATACCCCCAGAAGGTACAAGACATGTCCCAACCCACCTGCAAGTGCCCTCCATCATCTCACATAGATTAGTATAGGTTGACCAGATGACTGGTACCTATGTAGACATGGTACAATTTTGCAGTTGTAAACCTGAAGGCTATGAAGTGGCCCTGAGTCCAATCCAATCCAATAATTGAAACAGTCCCTTATATACTATGAAGCCCTTTAGTTTTTTCAGGGGCATTTGGGTAGGTTCTGGCACTTATGACCTCTTGGCACAGGAAAAGACTCAGGGTCTTTGGGACTAGTGTATTCTTCCTCTGGTCTCCTGAGGGATGTTCCTATCTATCTGGCATTGAAATCTACAGTAGTTTAGCATGAAGTCTGGTCTCCCTCACCACCAGAGCCTGTATCTTCTCTGAGAAACTGAACCTTATTGTGGTTCTCACCGGTGTTGAAGATGCCTTGCATAGACCGTAACTTGTCAAGAAGCCTGCCCATAGTCTTTCCTGAAGGGTGACTTCATCTCTTAAGAGAGATGGCCTTAGGCAGGGTTCAGCTCTCTTCTGAGTCTTATAGGAATTTTGGGACTTCCTTGACCCCATCTCTCCCACATAGGAACCAAAACTGACACAGCAAATCTCAATTGCTATGAATTGTATTCTTTCCAAAAACAATATGTTAAAGTCCTAATCCCTAGGACCTCTGAATGGAACCATATTTGTAAATAAGGTTGTTGCAGATTATGCTAAGATGAAGTCATACTAGAGTAGGGGCCCTTAATCATATATGACTTGTGTCCTTATGACAAGAGAGAGACCCAGAGAGAAGGCTGTGGTGACAATGGAGGCAGAGATTGGAGTGACACATCTATGAGCCAGGGAACTCTAAGGATGGTCAACAAATACTAGAAGCTAGAAGAGGCAAGGAAGAATTGGCTCCGACAGGTTCCCAAGACAGCATGTTCCTGCAAATACTTTTATGTCAGACTTCTAAACTGTGAGACAGTAAGTGTGCATTATTTTAAGCCACACAGTCTGTGGTACTTTGTCATGGCAGCCTTGACCAACTCATGCAATCTGCTTCTGTGGTGTCAGTCTACTTTGACCTGGATGCCCTTCACACAGGGGTCAATAGATGCCAGAGCAGTTTCTGAGCCCCAGGTCAGGAAGGCAGCAGAAGCCCCTTTTCTTCAAAGGTCTTCCTTACCCAGCTACCCTATCTCCCTCTCTCTGAGTCGACATCTTGAAAGAGGAAACCAGAGCACAGCGTTGACCACTTCACAATCCTCTCTGATTTCCCCACAAATCCCTGGTCCCAGAGGGACAGCCTTTCCGACTCCTTCTGGATCATGACTTCCCTCCCACAGCAAAGCCTAATGCCTTACACGATTGTCTGTCCTGGATTGAAGAGGAATCTTCTTTACACCACAGAGCATCATATGACTCAAGCATTCAAGTCGAACACTTGATAAGTTGAACGGGATCTAAAGGAATTTGGAAATAGGGGACTCTCCTCAGAAGAAAATGCATCTCCAGAGACTAATAATCTATTGCCAGGAAAATATGAGCCTGTTTGAGGTCCCTGCACATGGATATGGCCGACTGATGTCCCTGATGTCTACCGCACGTGGTAGCTTCTGTTGGCTTTGGAGGGAAGAGCAGTGGGGTCCACACTCCTGGTGGGAGCTCAGAAGAGCCTGAGAACTTGGGAGGAGAACAGGGAAAGGACAGTGACAGCAGAGGGCAGGACAGAGGGTGACAAGGGACAGCACCTGTCCTGAGCACATCCCAAGTAGAAATCAGCTCTTGTGAACTAGAAGGAATATGTTCCATTTTCAGATGTGAGTGCTAGTATCTCTGTTCTGGATTAGCTACTCCGATTCTTAAAGCACCATAGAGAGTGAATCAGGTAAAGATGCAATCGATTTTCCACCATAGACTTATTAGGACCAAATGTTTCTGTACTTAAAGAAGCCCCAAGAAACGTGCGAGTAACCTTACACTTCCTTGAACAATAGCCCACTGTCCTGTCCTCTGACTTTTGACTTTCTATTTGCATTTGCATAATAAATAAATATACAAGATTTTTAGGGGGTCCTGGGTGGCTCAGTCAGTTAAGCATCTGCCTTCAGCTCAGGTCATGATTCCAGGATCCTGGGATCAAGTCCTGCATCCTGCCCCCTGCTCAGGGGGGAGTCTGCTTCTCCCTCTCCCTCTGTCTGCTGCTCCCCCTGCTTGTGCTCTCTCTCCCTTTCTCTGTGTCAAATAAATAAATCTAAATAAAATGAAATGAAATGAAATGAAATGAAATAAAATAAAATAAAATAAAATAAAATAAAATAAAATAAAAGACTTCTATTCCTGGAAAACCTAAAGGCAAAGTCTGAAAAGGCCAAAATTAGGTTTTGCATTTCGAGGTGGAGTACCAACATGTGTTTGCTTTATTGTTATAAGCACGCGTGTTTATGTGTGGGCATGTGCCTGCGTGTGCATACGTATGTGGGCGTGTGTGAGACACAGAGACAGTCACCACCTCGGTCAGCCTCCCCCTGAGCCCCAGTCCTCTGAAGCCTGTCAGAGATCACATGGGAACAAGTGATGTGGTTTTGCCCGAGGTGGAAACGCAGACAGCCAAGTCATGAACCAGTTCAGACAGAAGGCACGGCGGATCCCAGGGAAGCGGTTTTCCTTCCCTGCTGTCTTCTGGCCACCGGGAACATGAAGCTGTTCTATGAAACCAGAAGGAGAAAAAAAATTAGAGAGAAAGCGATCTTCCCTTGGGCCCTAATTTCTGGAAGGTCTCATCTTTAGGGATATAATTTTTAAATGATTTAGTGGGTATCGATTTGGGCAAGTACTACTTAGGCCCAATTTTGTAAGAAAATAAAATCGTGGCTGTAAGACTAGGAAGCAGGCCGCAGCTGTCTGATGAAGTTACTTGGGTCCACACTGAACTTGGGCCTTGGTAGCTGTCAACCACCGATGAGCACGGTCTCTCCCCTCGGTCGCCACACAGTGGTGTCCCCTGTGACACTAGGCAATCTAGCAAAACGTATCTGACCCACATTATAGTACGTCCCCATGGTTCTGTATACGTGTACGCCTGCCCAACACCATTATCGAATTACTTGCTTTTCTTATCAATAATAAAAAACGCGGTACATGCTTATTGCGTGTGAAGCCTTTTAAATAAGTCGTCTATTTAATTCTTATGACCACCCTGTTACGGCAGGTGCGAGGGTGAGATGCCCTTCATGCAGGCTGTGGGGAGTGAACTCACAGAGCCGAGTGGAAGGTCTGAATGAATTCAAGTACCTCCTCTTAACCGGGTTTATGCTATGTCATAGGTAGGGCCAAAGAAGGATACAGTGCTTTAAAGAGACAATAAAAGTCGGCGAAAAATACATTGCGATAATTCTATTAAACTGTATTCTGAATTCTTTCTATAGTAGTAAAAAAAAAAAAAAGTAAAAAGCTCAGCATTTTCCATTGTTTCTTACCACAGACTCCCTTTTCCCCTTCATTCATTCAGCTACTGGGTTGCTACAAAACGTATTCTAACAAAGTGCTTTGACCTTTTTTTAATCCCCGGGGGCCAAGATAACAAACATCTATAAATGGGGAAAATACCTTAATCTGGGGAGATAAATCACAGGTTAAAAAAATGTATTACATTTAAAAAGTGGAATGAGACCTGTGGAAAACAATTTTTTAAAAGAAAAAATTCCAAATTTTTGAACTTCAAACAGATTCATTTTTAATGGCAGTCACACGTAGAATGTCTTTAATAATAAAAACAAAAAGCAGTTACTTTCAGGGCTTCCAAAGAGAAAGAGTAGCTCCCCGATCCTCCTTCTCCGGTGAGACGGCCTCCCAGAGACGATCCCTTTTACACCTTTGGCTCTAACTTTTCTGCTGGTTATTTTTGTATCACTAAGGCACATGGCTGCATCGCTGCCCTGAATCCTCTGATGTGAGTACGATTCACTGATTTCCCTCTGCAGGTAGCCAGGAAAGGCCCAGAGAAAGCCACTGAAGGCTCCAAGTCACATCCCAGCCAAGCCCTGTCCCCTGGACACAGCCCGTGCCCTGCAAACCCGTGGAAAATACAAGTCCGTTCTGAAACCAGCGAGAAGGCCAAGCCTTCAGTACCCAACTGTTATTTGTAGTGCTTTAACAAAAAAAAAAAGAAAAAAAGAAAAGAATGTGACCTTTGGCCTCTCTGCAGAATGAAGTCCATCTAGGAGTCCTTCAGGGAAGTTCTAGGCACAGACAACTCAAAAGGATTCTTGCTGAAATCCTTTTTCTTTCTACTTTGTTTTCGCTCACACCCTTTGCTTGGCTGAGTGGGTAATCCAGGACTTTTGAAATCCCAGAGCATTGTGTGTCCCAGCTAGGAAACCCGACCCCAGTGCGAAGGCTCCAGGAAGTCGTTTTAAGGAACCGAGTATATTTTGTAAACAGACAACTAGCACTGGATTGAATACAAATACACATAAGCCTCCACTTGTTTGTGTCTGCTAATGGTCTTCAGGGTTGGAGCCAAGGTTTTAGCTTACACTTCAGTGCAGCCCAAATGTGCAGGGCTAGCAACAAGCCCACGATTTTCTTCATTTACAGAGCGATAAACTTTTTAAAATAAAAGGCACAGCATTTCGTGTATGGGAGCTAACTAAAAAGGAACCCTCGCTTTCTTTAATAAGGGAGCAAAAAGGAATGGCTTTTGTGCAAGGAGAAACAGACAACGTGTAGAAGGACAGGAAGCAAAACAGGCCAGTTTGCTGAGTATTTCCCGGTGCTCATTCCTGGAGACCTTGGGATTGTTTACATGGTCTTAAAATATTTTTAACAGTCTTGCGATACGGCAAAGCCGAGACAGTTTTGATTTGGGAGCCAACATAACAGTCATATTTCTTTTGTCATATTTTATAATACAATTTAAGTGGGAAAAACAACAATGAGTGTATGAAATAACCTGTCGGCTCATACTTGAGCAGATCTGGACTCAGGTACACACGTGTGCACGTGTGCGTCCATAAAAGACCTACCCAGACTTTTCAGGAAAGTGACAATGAACCTTTGGGGTTGTCACCATTCACATCAAGCTTTACTTCATACAAGTCGGTGGATGAAAGTCATGGGGAAGACTCAGCCCCTCTCCGGCACTTCCCTGACCCTTTCCACAATGAAATCTACGTTGTCTATTCCCAATCTGCTATGCAGAAACATCTTGTAGAATCAGGAAAATCAGACTTTCTGAAAAAATTTCCTGAATGCGGATTCATTTTATATTTTCCCACCAAAGAAGAGACATTCAGGGATGTCTGTCCCAGTCGTGACTACATGTGCACAAATCTGTGACAGGAGAGGAAGAATCTGCCGTGAAAGGAATTTAAAAATAAGAACAGACAAGGATCATGGATTCCGGCAATGACGACTTTGTGAAGCAGAAAATATAGGAGTTTTTCAATTAGCTAAATGAATTTGGAAGGCCACCTGTTTTTCTCAATCAGAACAAAGTCTTCGACTCTCACATGGACATCATCACCAGACACATCTGTTGGTTTCCCTCTGTGATTTTTCAGCACATGACTTCATGTGGTGGGAAGGATGCAGTGACCATCACGACGTGTCATGAGTCAATATGTGCACACTTAGCAATGAATTCACCGATTGAGGATTTTCTGTGCGTGTTGTCAGGTGTGCGACTCTCACTGGTGTGTCTGGTGGCACCAATCATACACTTCAGGGGATGTTGGTTTAAGGCTGAGTTGTCTTAGTGCAGATGCGACTTTTGTTTGGGTTTCTATGTTTTGTTTTGTTTTGTTTAATACTCTCTCACAGGGAAGAGAAACAAAAATCGAGAGTGGACACCTATCATGCATGACAGCTAAACAGATTTAATGGACTGAACCCTCCTGGTAGAAGAGCTCATCTGCCGAGGAGCTTGTCAGAAGTCCCGAAGGCTGGTCCTCACCTGGTCACAGGTGTCCTGTGTCCCTCGATGTGTGTTGCCACCCCAGAAGCCTAGTTTTCCTTAATACCAGTAGCCTCCTCCAGAAAGGATTAGTGAGCTCTCTGATGGAAATGACAGACCCAAATAAAAACGGTCTTTCCTCTTCTGTTCCTATTACCGTTGACCAGCTCCCCGCACAGCCTGAGCCCACAGTAGATTCTCAGTTAAGGTGGTGCTTATTTTTAGAAGTACTGTAAGCTCCGTGGGCATGAACACAAGGCATTTGTCTTAGCAGTTAACAAATTGCCATCATGTTAACAATTCCCTCTCGTGCTACTAAATCACCAGCAACCAAAAGTAGAAAACATATTATCAAGTGTGGGCTGTGATTTAGAAAGTGTTTATCTAGACGCATCTGAGACAGTAAAGGAAGTTGGATTTCTCATTGAAGACTTAAATCTTGCTTAAAATCTTGTCTGTGTCTCTGAAGGCTGAATGACCTTGAGCAAATCCCCCTCAACATTCAGAAACGTGGTATTTGTTCTTCACTATGAGCATCATAACATCCATCCTAAACCTTAAGTGAGCAAAAACAAGTAAAAGAAAGTGAGGCTTGTGGGGCTGCTTTAAGACACTACATCCAATTTTGAGAGATCCTCACTTTCATTTAGAATGCGTCTATGCTCTGAAAACAATTTACATGTTTCCACAAGGGAAAGAAACAGAATGGGATTCAGTTGATTTACCAGATTCAATTTCTCATAAACTAAATAGCTATTTTGCTGGATGCGTCACTTCCTAACTAATGACTCTGGAATTGTGTAGACACATTTGTGGAGGACCCAAAGAGTAGCAAAAGTTGACCTTTCAACTTCAGAAACATCCCCTGACGGTATTTTTGTTATTTTCAACTTATTCTGGGATCCTCCCTTCTGAGAAAAAAGCCAGGTTTTGGAAAGAATTCCTGTGGATCCCACTGCTATCGCTGCGCACCCATCTTGCAAAAGGTTACGTTTTTTTCACTGTGATCACAGTGCTGCTGCGGGTATAGTCCCAGACCGGAGAATTGAGACAACGTGAGAGATAATTTAATATTAAAAATAATTACTCTTCCTACCACTATTGCACTATCTCCAATGATATTTTTCCCTTAATTGTGTAATTAATTGTCTCAGTTCTTCATTTCACTCTGATGGAAAACCCATGAAGCATCACAGCCTCAGAGAGCAAGATGCTATGATTTTTTGTCTATCAAAAAAACAAAAAACAAAAAACTGGGAGGTAGACAAAATAAAAATCTGTGACAAAATAAATGTATTCCCTAGACTCAAGTATACTATGCTTTTGCATGTAAACAAATATTCCTATTTATGAGATGGACGCATCAGTGGTGACAGTGACAACTTCTCTGAGAGAAGGCAGGGGCCGTGGTGCCTCATGCTGTGGACGGGTGTCCACGTGGTGTTCTGCCAACTGGAGGAGATTTCTGGAGCCCCAAAGTCATGGGTATGATTGTTCGGTCCCTGAAGTATGTGCAGCTGTAATACGTGTGTGGTCCCACATTCTTCCCAGATTCTGAATTCAGCTGTAAGGCAATGACTCCCAAATGCACATCCCTAGACCCAGATTACTATTCTGAGTTCCAACCAATGAATCCAACCGTCGGGAGTACCTTGCTCTTGGGATATGGACAGAGCCCCTCCACCATGTTTCTAAACTTCTGGTATCATGAAGTCTTTAAAAGCCGGGGCTCCAGCGGCTCCTGGGTGGGGTGGTCGGTCTAGCGTCTGACTCTTGGTTTGACTCAGGTCATGATCTCGTGGTTTATGGGATCAAACCGCACATCTGGCTCCATGGTCAGGAGGGAGTCTGCTTGGGGATTCTCTCTCACCCTCTCCCTCTGCCTTTCCCCTACTGCGTGCTCATTCTCTTGTGCTTTCTCTTTCCAAAATAAACAAATCTTAAAAAAAAAAAAAAAAAGCATGGGCTCTAGAGCTGGATTGCCTAGTTCAGATCCTGATTCTTCCACTTTACAAGCTGTGTGACTTTGGCCACATTACCCAACCCCTCTGGGCCTTAGTTTCTTCATCTATGAAATGGGAGAAATAATAATACACTGTCACAGAGTGATTCAAAAATTAATTCAGTTAGTTTCTGAAAAGGGCCTAGAATACTGCCTGACCCATAGTAAGAACCCAATAACCACCAAATTCTCTTGTTGTCATTCTTCTTCTCTGTTTCAGTGGATGGCTCTGGGAGTCACCTGGCAATTTAAACCTGGATCCAACTCGGGGACCAACCACTGACAGGCTCGGTGACCTAACCTCTTTGAGAGCCTCATTCCTCATTTGGGAAATGGGCTTGACAGAGATTTCTAATATACACTTAGTAAGATGACCCGAGCGGAATGCTGAGCACAGGGCCTGGCTTGCAGCCAGCACGAAGTAAAGGCAAGAGGTTCCTACTAGATCTTGGACTCTCCTTCCCCTTAGCTCCCATTTCTAATCATTTAGCAAGTTTTGGTGCGTCCAACCCTTAAAAAACTCTCAAATATCTCTCCTCTTCCTTACACTGCCTCTCACCTTTTATCTTCCATCTGACTGAGCCTGGTACCCCAGTCCCCAGCTGTGTGGGCCATCTGCAGCCCTCCCCTGGAACGAGATTCTCAGGCGTAAGGAGGTCAGATCTCTGCTCCCGACCCTTCCGAGCTTCCTTCTTCTCCCTTCCAGCATCCTAGGAGCCGCCGGGGCAGAAAGATGTCGCCCCTGCATTCTGTCCTGGCTGAAGCCCCATTCAGCCCCCGCATGGACACCCCACACATTCACAGCTCCCCACGTGGCTGTGGGTGTCCTGGGTGCCACCACCCACACCTGTCCCAGGCATAGGAAACAGCGGACAAGAGACAGAAGGCAAATCATGCAAAGCCTTGTATCTGGATGTCTGCACACTATGAAACTACATTCTTTGTGTGTGTCTGACCTGCCAACCCAGCAATTTTCTATGAGCCCATCTAATATATGGAAGAGAATACAAATTCTCCCTTTACTTGCAAGTTGAAATATGAGAATTCACATATTCTCTCTCTTCTTTTTTTAAAGATTTTATTTATTTGAGAGAGAGGGTGGGGCAGAGGCAGAAGAGGGAGAATCTCAAGCAGATTCCCTGCTGAGCACAGAGCCTGACCCTGAGATCATTACATGAGCCAAAATCAAGAGTGGGATGCTCAACCGACTGCGTCACCTAGATGCCCCAAGGACTCTCATATTCTTTGGGGTGTGCCAGTGGTTGCCAGGGTGGTGATGAGGAAGCTTTGGGATTTTGCATTCACTCCTCACTGTCATTAAGGTTATTTTAGGGAAAACACTGGTTGGTTGGTCCCATCACTTCTTCTCTAGCAACTTGACAGACAGGACCAGCTCTGCTCCGTGCACTCACCCAGCTGAGCTCACACACAACGTTCACTCCATGGCCCCTGCCTTTCCATGTGGGCCCCCTTCACCCCTTTACCTGTCTCTCCTCTGTAGACTCTGAAAGCAGGATGGTGTCCCTTTGGTTCCTATTGTCAGGACCTGACACAGTTCCCGACACATGCAGAAATACTACGTTATCAGTAGACGAAGGTCATGAATCCCCAGAATAAGTCACGTGTCACTGGAAAAGTGAGCTGAATATCTGACTAAGCTTTTTCTTGAATCTATTTCCAGCTCTCTAAGATACACCCCTGAGCTTTAACAGCTACAAGACAAGGTCATCAAGGTCGCGGATGTTGTCAGCCCGCTCTGGCTGACGTCACTGTGCAGTATATTGGTCCATGGCTGAGGAATACCTTAAAGTGTTTGAAGTCAAAGTTTTCAACAGTTGTGAGTAAGTAACTTGGTCTTCCTGGCTATAAGGACCTACAGGTATAGCAGTTCTTTTGAAAACATTTTGGGGTTATCTGCACATTACTTATTTTCCACAAAGATTGCAATGGGCTCCGTCCTTTCCAGTCTCCACTGATACTCCTGGGACCCGTTGCACTCTTTGTCACCAGAACTGCACCCTTTCCAAGGCAACACGCCAAACGGAAATCTTTTTTCATTTGTTTTTGTGGTTTTGTTTTGGAGAAGTTTTGGTGTTGTGTTCTGTTTTTTTTTTTTTTTCTTTACCTTTTCTCAACATTTGGGTTACAACAGCTGTGACATCGACCAAGCTGATAAGAAGGGAAAGCCTTTTAACAGTACAAACGTTGAGCAAGAAAGGAAATTACCAAATAGAGGATTTTCATTCTCTTGGAATTAAAAACAGCCTGAAATTAAAGCAGCATGACTGGAAGCTTGCTCCGGTTCTTTTTTTTTAATTGGCTTTTGAAGTCAGTAAAGAGCCAATTCTGAAAATAGAGCAAAGCAATAGCCCTTCCTCACCCATGCCTCCCCCAACAGGAGCTCCTTGGTCCTGAGAATGCCATGAATCCGGAAGCTCAAGTCCAGCTGTTCTTCTACAGTTTTCGGGTCCTTTAAAAAAGAGTCACCAATGAAGTCAGCCTTAAAATTGCAGTGCTTTTAAAAAAAAAAAGACTGAGCTTGATCAGGAATTTTGGCATCTCTTGAATGGAAGTTCTACAAATGAACTTGTTCTTACTTGGAGCTAGGGGGGTGAGGACAAGGAGCACAGAGGGAGGTGGAAGCAAGTGCCAGGAGGATGTCTAAACCTTAGCCAGTTAACTCTGTCTTTCTGGGATTCAGGGCTTGAGGGTTAGGCAGGGAGGGAGTCCAGAGGTCTTAGTCCAACAATGCTCCTTTGGCAAAGGAGAGGATCTCGGTGGCCCCTCGAGGTTCCTTTAACTCAAAGACTCTTAACTTTGCTTCTTTGGACCTTCCATTCCCTTCTTAAATTATTTAGTTGAAAATAAAATCAAAATACAAGGAAGCACAGAGTGTTTCTGCAAAAATCAATTGCCCTGAGTAGTTCAGAAGATGTGAATATTAGATTTCACCTTCTGTCCCTGAGACTCTCACTTCCTTCAAACCTGGATGATGGTGAGGTCACTGTCAACCACATCTGCTGAGCTGCTGTAGCAATAGTACCTCACTCCTCAAACTGTCTAAACTTTTCATAAAAAGATACATCTTGATTTTCCATGATTGTAGTCCTTCCTGCTAATCCAGGGTGAGAAGAAACTATATCACAACAGAAGTAAATGGAGGCCATGTCCCAGCCACCTTCATCCGACAGGTCCAGCTTAAAAACCATGAAATTTTGGATTTCTTAAGTCTCTTTTCACGTAGACAAAATTTTTCAAGTAGATTGTTTTAGCCAGCACAGACTGCTGTAACAAAATACCATAGACTGGAGGCTTAAACAACAGATAATTATCTCTCATGGTTCTGGAGCCTGGAAGTCCAAGATCAAGGTGCCGGCAGATTTGGTTCTCAGTGAGGACCCACTTCTTGGTTTGCACATGGCGGTCTTCTCGCTGTGAGGGCTATTTTAGTAAAGTGAGCCTCCCAACCCTGCCTCCTGCTAACCCCCAAAGACAACATGTTTAAAGTTTATGGCTGTTTCAGTAAGAAGTGTATTTCATTTCTTTCTCTCTTTTTTTCCTTTTTTTTTCTGGTAGAGTTCTTTAACGGTAGACTCAAAGGTAAACTTGATTATACCTTTGTAGTTCATTCCCCCGTGCAAGAGATTGGATTGTCTAGAAGCTGGAACTCCTTATGTTCCACATCATTTGTCATCACAAAATGCATTTTCACAAGAGAAAAATAGCTATATTTTTTCAGGCAAACAAACTGGCCAGGAACATGCCTTCAGTGACTAGGCCGTAGTCTTTGAATCATGGTGATAAGGAAATTACTGTCTTCTGTACTTTCTTACATACTGCATTGTTTGCCAGAAAAAAATATCTGGATTGTATGTCAATAACTCAAGGCATGATAGCCTTTTCTCTTCTTTTCTGATGGCCATACTCTAAAGCAATCGGGTGAAAGTCCTACTCCTAACTACCTGCAGAAAAACTACCTGCTCTGCTTTTAGCAGAGCAACCACGTAAAAATCTCACTGATTAGGAGAAAAGTCTGTCTTGGAGGATCACGGGATGCTGTGACCCATGTCGTTTCCCCACACCATGTTACTGAGTGACAAGATAAGATAGGACAGGAAGCAAGAGCTTTCAAAAGGATTTTGCCAGGCACTAGGAATGGCTTAAAGCCCCTAAAACTAGCAAGAATATGCTAAGTTCTATTTGGGGTAATTGGGGTAAACATCCAATTAAAGGATTTCTTGCCAAAAGTTAGAGAGTCAACACATTTCAGAGCTTTTTTTCTAAGTCCCAGTGTACCACCAAAGCAGTACTGGTATCAAAAAGGCAATCCCAGGAGGAGGGGACCGTGAGCCCACAAAGACTGAACAAGCACCAAGGTCCCAAGTCGTGGCAATAATGGCTGAATTTAAAGTAAGGAGGTTCTTACATTAATTGGGGTTTTGTTTGTTTGTTTGTTTAAGCATTTACTTTTGTATAGGAAAAAAAAAAGTCACGGTTAAGAAATTGATTCTGCACAAATGGTACTAATTAGCAAGGATTCTAAATTTTTTTTTTAAGTAACATGGAATGAGTCAACTAATATGTGTCCTAATTACCCCTGACTGGAAAGTCATCTTAACTGTAAGTACTAGGTTATTTGATAGATGCAACTACTGTGGCAGCCATTGAAATGACCAACCTAGTGCCAAGAAAGAAAGAAAATCTTTCTAAAGGGTATAAATGCCTTGCAAATGAAATTTTATTTTATTAACTGGCAGAATCACAAGTAATCAGTAGAGCAAAGCAGGAATGAATGTTGAATAGTTATCTCCACGTAAGAATCTAAGGCACTCATAATCCAGTATTTATAGGAGACAATATGATAATAAAGCATGTTTCCATAATTAAATTGTTATCCTTTGAACATGTTATTTAGAAGATTTAAACATAAAGTCATATTTTAAATATACTTTGTAAGTGATCTATAATTACATGGGAGAACAAAGCATCACAGCAAACATCCTGTCCTAGAAACAAAATGTCCGATGCATCCCTGCTTAGAACCTGAAATAATTAATACCTATGACCTCAATTTTGCAAAGTATTATTATTTCTTTTTTGTCTATGGGGGAGTGTTTTGTGAAAACTCGTTTATAACACTGCAAGTAGCTATGTATTATTGAAACTGAGTAAGAAGTAGCTTGCCTAAGGCCACTTAAAGTAACAGTTCCAAAAAGGAGAAAAATTCAGGAGTGTCAGACTATTAATTTTTAAGTTTATTTGGATAAAACAAATTTAAATATATATACTTTTGTGATTTAGTTAAGATTATCTGTAGTCGAGCCTTTGCAATCCAATTTGACCTACTCTTCAAGCAAAAAATACAGAATATAGGTTGAATAGAGGGAAAAAATGGGGCAAAAACTTTATGATACCTTGATATTCTTCAAAGTCTATGATTTTAGATAGTAACGGCAAAGATAAAGACCAGGTCATGAATGGTCTTGAAGTGGAATCATCTGCCTTAATGCTGATTAAGATCAAAGTGACTTTAAATTGATATAAGACTCTTATAATCATACTTTACAAACTTAAATTTATTAAATTGAGCTTATTCATCGCTAAACTTCCCCCAAGCCTATATTCTCTATCTCATTTGTTGGTATAGCTATCAATTTTTACTTTCAAGCAGTAGACCTAGACTCATCCTTGACTTATCCCCCTCAACATCGACATCCCATCTCCAAAATATTGGTGAAGCTCATTCTCTCCTCCACACCCCCATCAACACTACTCTTGTTCGGGCTCTCATCACTGCGTTAACATTAGCATCCTAAGGACGCACGGCCTCCAGCTTTGTGCACCTTCATTCCATCATTTTCAAAGTCACAGTCCATTGAACTAGAGCAAGGGAAGCTAGTTGGGGGGCCATAAAGCATACTAGCTGGATGTATGTGCCCATTGGGGTACCATGCCCATGAGCCACCTCTCTTAAAACTTCTAATGCCTTTCAATCACCTATAGAATAAGAACCCAATTCTTTGACACCCTAATGAATCTTTCCATGACCTGTCCATGGATATCTTCCCCTTGTCCCGTCTGGCTGACCTGTGTGCATTATTTCAGTGGACTCCTTGTTTCCAGCTGGGCTCTGCCAATAGGGAATACAGACAGTTTGGAGGAAGGGGCGGGAGTGGCGTCAGACTACCTCTGCTCCAGCTCCCTCCCTGCATTCTCACCTCACCTGCCTCAAGAGAAGACTGGTCCTCTTGTCGCGGTGGCTCCTCCATGAGCATTCTCTGCCTCCAGAGTCTGGCGGCTTCTCCTGCCCAGGAGCAGTAGTGCTGCCGTCCCCGGGGGTCGGCACTACTTTTGTGCTTCCCTAGACTCTGGGGGCAGAAAATAGCCCCTTGATCAAATTGTGGAACCTGCTATCCTACTGCATTGCTGGAGTCTCACTGCCAAGTTTTCCCCTTGGTCACTCCCTTTTGTTTTCAATGTTAACTCATCCTCTTTCCCTGCCTCTTGCCAACCCCCTTCTTTGTACTGAAGAGTTCTCTCCTTATGTGCTCTGACCTACTATCAGTGGGCCCCATAGGTGCATTCTTTTAGAATAACATCGTTTCTCCATTTTCAAGTTTAGGGTTGTGTGTGCTTAACATAGGCATGTAATATCTCTTCCCTGTACAATTTCGGAATCTATTTTTTGTTAAATTTTGGCATTTACACTCAGACAGTTGAAGTCGTAATTCCAGAATCCCTCATTAACTTTGGGCACTTTATCTCATTAACTCGGTCCCTGGAAAAATGAGATGACAGTAGCACTTTTTCTCCCAATGTTGGTATGGAGATTAAAATGAGATAACTCATGTTAATTTCTCAGCCCAATTCCTTAAGTATGGGCTCCCAATAGCCTTGATGAATATATTTTCTTTTTGTCTATATAGGCAAAAAATGAATTCCTACTTCTTCTAATAGTGTTTAGTCATACTCTGTTTCACTCTATTCGTTGATACCGGGTTCTAGATCCATGTGTCTGACACATGACCTTTCAAATTGGACTACAAAATGTTAACCAAGCATTCCACTCAAACACCCCACTGTCAAAATGCCCTCAGAAGATAAATCCTGCGATGGTCCTTCTGCGTGTTGGACATTCTACCTGCTGTGTCATCTCCCTGGATCCACACTAAATCTCCTGCGTACAGGTGAGTGTTAGAGAGAGAAAGGAGCTCACCCAAGGTCATAAACAGATGGACGGCAGAACTTAGAGCTGAACTTTATCTGGCTGCAAAGCCATCTTTCCTCTACATGGGTCTCCAATTGAACATCAACTGCAAAACCCCATCATCCAAACTGCAAGGGTCATGTAGATGAGAGTTTTGACTACTGCCCTAAGGAAGCATAAAAAAAAAAAAATTAATAGCTCTGCCAAGCTGGAATCCTAATTGGTAATAAGAGAATTGTATCAAAGAACTGTAAGTATTGCTTTATAAACTGCAATATAAATAATCTATAGTTCTTTCCGAGTGTTCTGGAAGGAGCTGCTCGTGTGTGCATCTGTCTGCTTGGAGCCACCAGCATCCACCAGCATCCATAATCTTCAGCCACTCAGTAGAGGTGAAATGAATTTATAAACAGACATTAAACTAATATCCAATGGGAAGATACAATGCAGTGTTTGGGGCTGCCTTTTCAGTAGGGTAGATATCAGTTACATGTACTGGATATAATTCATGTGCTTTGCTATAGACAAGAATCATTTCCATTACCAGTTTTCTGCAACTTAACTTCTACCCTAAAGAGTTATAAAACAGCCTAGTCAACAGAAAGGTAATTAAAATCCTATATTCCTATAAAATCGGTGCCCATAAATCTGGCTAGACCCACACTGCCCAATCCCATGGCCACTAGCCACATGTGGAAAGGGCAGGTGCAGAACATTCTCATAGGAAGTTCTACTGAACAGCACTGTACTACCAGTGCTCAGATGACCAGTGCTCAACTGAAAAGCCTCCCAGTGCTCTGTTTTGTCCATTTCCAAAGCTTTGACAATTTTTTTTCCGACAAAACAAAATAATAGCAGTATTGATATGGAGCAGGGTATATAAGGGAGTAAGAGCTAGTATTTATTGAGTACGAGCCGTATGCCAGGGATTGTATAAGACCATTTGTATATATTATCTAATTGGGTTTTCACAATTCATATATATTACCTAATCCAGTCCTTATAATAGTTTAACCTCATGTATTATTTGAGGAAACAGAAAATCAAAGAGTTTAAATAATTTGAGTCCTCAAAATTTGCATACATTATCTGATGAGGCCTCATAATAACTTAACCTCACTTACTAGATGATGACCCAGAGATATAAGCAGATTAGAAAGTCCTGCTTGAGACCATACATACAACTATTAAGGGGTTGAACCAGGATTCGATCTCACATATGTGTAACTCTTTAGTCTTGCTTGTCTCATGAGACCAGATTGCCCAGTCTATGTGTCTTGAAAGAGAAGTAAGGATAGTAGATGCAGGTAAACATAGTGTACAGATAAAAAGAGACAATCGTAGGGGCACCTGGGTGGCTCAGTGGGTTAAAGCCTCTGCCTTCGGCTCAGGTCATGATCTCAGGGTCCTGGAATCGAGCCCCGCATCGGGCTCTCTGCTCAGCAGAGAGCCTGCTTCCTCCTCTCTCTCTGCCTGCCTCTCTGCCTGCTTGTGATCTCTCTGTCAAATAAATTTAAAATAAATAAATTAATTAATAGAAAAAAAAGATTTTAAAAAAATCATAAAAGAGACACCCAGGAAATGTGACCTGCCCACATTGACTTAGGCCACTTTGTCTCAGTAGAGGAAAACATGGTGGTCTTCCTGCTGGCGGAAGAAATGACAAGTGCTTGTTCCAGCCTATGCTGTGTCCAAGGATGTCCCTGAGCCCATGTCAGGGCACGTTGTGTTCACGCACGGCACTCACATCATGGCATGTTCATCACGGAGTGTCCTTCTCCCCAGTTAGACCTCCCATGACTCCAGCGGGAAATAAGAGAAGAATCACACTGACTCGCATCATCCTGCCTGGGTCATAGCTCTTCAGTTGTGTTTGCTAATAACACAATTTCTAACCATGTCTATACCCCTGCCCCTTAGCATCAAACCATCCCACACAAAATTGTGTTTGTCTAGACAACTTGCTAGGCACGCATCCTTGCTTCTACTACTATTTGACTTCTGCAAGTATTGGGCAGCATCGTACGATCACATGATGGCCTGGTGCCACAGGATGCTGGCCAGCTTCACCGCGGCTGACTGTGAGCCCGGGGAAGCTGCTAAAACTCTTCAGGCCTCTAAACGATCCCCTCACACCGGTCAGAATGGTTAAAATCAATGACCCGAGAAACAAGTGTTGGTGAGGATGTGGAGAAGAAGGAACCCTCATGAGCTGTTGGTGGGAACGCAAACTGGGGCAGCCACTGTGGGAGACAGTGCGGAGGCTCCTCAGAAAGTTAAAATGGAACTACCCAATAATCACACTACTGGGTATTTACCCAAAACACAAAAAGTGCTAATTCGAAGGGGTACGTGCGCTGCTATGTTCATCGCAGCATTATTGACAAGAGCCAAGACATGAAAGAACCCAAGTGTCCACCGAGAGAAGAATGGATAAAGAAGACGTGGTGTTTATATATAATGGAAGACTATTCAGCCATAAAAAGAAATAAGATCTTGCCATATGAGCTGACATGGGTGGAGCTAGAGTGTATGATGCTAAGCGAAATAAATCAGTCAGAGAAAGACAAAGACCATATGATTTCACTCAGATGTGGAATGTAAGAAACAAAGTAAACAAACAAAGGGGGTAAAAAAGGAGAGGGAGGCAAACCAAGAGACAGACTCTTAACTATAGAGAGCACACTGATGTCACCAGAAGGGAGGTGGGTGGGAGGAAGGGGAAACGGGATAGGGATGAAGGAGTGCACTTATGATGAGCAGCGGGTGATGTGTGGAAGGGTTAAATCACTATACTCTACAACTGAAACTAAGATAACACTATATATTAACTAACTGCAATTAAATTTAAAAATAATAAAAAATAAAATAAAAACCCCAGAATGTGGGGAAATGGACATCTTTCTACGTGACAAGAAGGGTACGAACAGCTGTGACCTATTAAAGGGAAAACTGTATGCACTTTATGATCTAACAACCCATTTTCAGAAATAAAAGCACCAACTGGTAAGAATTAAAAACAATTTAGGCTTCATATTTTTTATAAAATATGAACAATAATCAAACCTACATCATAGAGTTGATGGAAGAATAAATGAGATAATATTCATAAGAAGCTTAGTCGATGTCTCATATTTAGACCCAAGAAACGTTCTCCATTCGTGCCAGTATTTTTGAGTCAGATAAATAATGAATATTGTTAAAATGCCATAATTTTCAATATGTGTATTAAATATCACTTCTTATTTTCAGGAGAATTAGAGAACAGAAAGTTACATAAGAGGTTGTGACCATTTTCGTAATACATTTTTTCTTATGAATGTATCAGATGTCCCATATAAAACCATAAAACTCTCCCACGCTGGTCACTGCATACTGTGAAAAAAAAAATAAAACTACCATTTATGAACTACCAGAAGCAAATATGAGTAAATGAGAATTTTGCCAAAGACCAGAGCTAATTTTCTGGGTGAAAATACCTGACTTTTTGAGCATTTCAGTTAATTTTTTCACTTCCTTTCCAGTGGGGGACAAGGTGGATGTCCGCTTTCTCTCCTTTAGCCAGGATGGAAATGCCTTCTTCCTTGATTTTTTCTTTGACATCCCAGTACTGTTGCTTGGGTTGGAGGGACGGCAGAAGGGAAAGTAGATGCCCTGAGAAAGCAGTCCACCCAGCAGCCAAGCTTTGGAAACCATTGCTGGCATGGACCAAAGCCATGGGAGCCGGGTTAAGGGATGGGAGTGGGAGGGAGGGGGGATTCTTGGAAATTTGATAGGAGAGCGAAGCTTGGGTCCGGAGGTAAGTAAGATAGTGTATGGGCAGTACCCACATCCTCATGCGTGCGCGCACGCGCGCGCGCGCACACACACACACACACACACACACACACACACACACACACACACACACACGCAGCTGGGCTGAGAAGTTCCAGGGTCTTTTCTAAAAGGAACTAATCTCCTGAAGCAGGTCAGCTGAAGCCCAGACCCCCAGCCCTTGAAACCGGAGCAGACCTAGCGGCAGAGCCCAGGGGTGAAATCCTAGCCCGCTCATCAGCCGCAGGATCCTGCCCTTCCGAAACTCTGTGTTTGCTAAACACCTCTGCCCGCGTACACACAGCAGAAAGGGAATGCCGGCTCATTGTCGGCCTTCTGGGGCTCCTGTTCCCCATCAGTCAGTGTGGCCATCGTGGGTCCGACATTCTTCCTTCTAAATCCACATGAGTTTCCTTTTTCCTGATGCGAGCAAATTGAAATCTGTGCGCTAGTGATTTGCAAAACGTACCATGCTGCCGAGAGAGCTTTCTGATTAGTCGGGTCCTGTTATAATCCTCGGTTTTCCAGGAGTAATTCAGGAAATGTTCTCGGAGCAACCGAAGGCCCGCACAGGCGAGGAGACACAGGAGGATTCCGCAGATTGATATTTAATACACAAACAGTCAAGAGGAGCCCTTGGATGGAGCTAGTTAATATGTGAGGACTGTCTTGTGGCCGAGCAGCCTGGCAGGGCTCTTGCTCTCCCCAGAAATGCCTGAGATAATTGTCTTTAAAGGTGAGAGGGTGCTTGAAACCAGATCCGCCCGCCTTCCAAGCCCTTCAGGTAGCCTGAGAGGTTTATGATAATGAAATCCTCCTTTTTCATTTACATTTCTTTAGTGGTTATTTATGCAAATGCTCAGATGTTTCACTACCTAGAAACAGATTTACGGATGAATAAATCCCTTCCTCCTAATGAAAACATTTCAGCCCTCCTAGCTGGGAAGTCTCCAAAAGGGTATTTGTTTGGGTGATTATAAACTACTTTGATATCCTACTACCCTGAGCTTTGGAAAATAAATAACTATATTATTTGTGACTGCCGCACAACTGAGCTTTTGAGTAATCACAGTGCCACTTAAACAAAGAAGCAGAGTGAAATCGCTATTTTAAAAATCAATCTATGAACCTAACACACAGTACAACTTGGTGGATTTAAAAATGAAACATCCCCCAATGTTTCTTCCCATTATCTCTCCAGAGTAAACAGGGACATCTCAATGCAAAGAAAAGGAAAAAAAAGAAAAACAGTAAGAAAAGGCTCAAGCAGCTGTCTGTCATTCATTTACTTGGACTGTTCCCAGAGAAAGCCCTGGAATGATTTTCTAGGCAGAGAAAAGGTTGCAGTACCTTGAGACCTCTCTCACCGGCAAAGGTTCCTGACACCAGTTTGGTGGGGACAGATGTGCAAGAAGTCAGCAAAGAAGCAGTAGACGTTCTAGT
The DNA here is from genome assembly GCA_002007465.1 of Ailurus styani. Classification (NCBI taxonomy): domain Eukaryota; kingdom Metazoa; phylum Chordata; class Mammalia; order Carnivora; family Ailuridae; genus Ailurus; species Ailurus styani. The sequence continues at coordinate 1,605,693 of LNAC01000323.1, read as the reverse complement.
GACTGCTGGCTCCCTCCCAAACACGCAAGCACTATGCTTCCTGATTTGACAGTGTGTCAGAAGCAGATTCTGTGAGGGTCAGGTTTTCACGACCGTTAAAATAACCATTCAAATATGTCTAAATGATGGGAAAATCACTTTATTTCTGCTTTTTTTCATTTGAATAGGTTGCTTCAAGAAAGCCTAGGGAAGGGTGTACTTGACTCTCATGGAAAGATTTCTTTCTTTGAAAAATTTGAACTTGCCCCCTGGACTTGTTATCTAAATTCATGATGGCTTTGTAAAAAAAACTTCAAGTTAATCACTGACTTCTGAAAAGAGAGTGCAAACAGCTTATTACATTTAGTTTTATTACAAACGTGTGATATGTTGGTTTGAAAGTTCTGAGTTCCCGTGTCGATCACAAGGAGCGCGTGGAAACAAGGCACGACCTGGGGGTTTGAACTCAGTCTGGCCGTGGCCGCAGACGGAAACCACATGAAGTCCCGTGAAGTCGCCCTTTCCGGCAGGTGTTCGGCTCCTGCGTTTCAGCTGTCTCCTGTAGAAGGCGGGGTTCTGAAACCTAACCAGTCAGAATTGAATGAGGTGATCAATTAATAAAACAGTCCTCTATCAAAAGTTACTGAGAAATTGCTAATTACCGGATACTGTGTCTGAAAACATGGCTCTCAAAAAAAAAAAAGCCATTAATCAGGAATGTATTAATTTTTATCCATCTATGCCTGGATCAATACAGGGATGACCTCTACGCATAAACAAACACCTAGCTCAGAAGTTTATCAGATTTCACCAGTTTGGACAAATTAATTTACCTTCAACTTTCAGACGAGAAGGATAGCAAGATTTTTTTTTTTTTTACTTTTACAGATGAAACATTGCAGCTGAAAAGTCCTAGTACATTTTATAAGACATTGAAAATCTCTAAGAGCAGGCACGTAACTTACAGATACAACTTACCATCACCACTTCATAAAAAGCTTAATTTACTTTTTCTTTGCCACTTGTAAAGTAGCATATAGGAGTAATGTAATGGTTAAGCAAATAAACGACAGGTTAATACAAAAATAAAATTTAATTCATGTAAGATTCCAATAATTAATACAGTAATATTCCTGTATCTCTATAATTTTTAGAGAAAAAGTCCAATTCAATTTATAGCCCCACTGATAGCACCTGACAGTGACTCTATCCCTGTTATACTTTCTAAGTATCTGTTTATCTTCTTCAGTGCAAATCCTAGCATTTGTGTCTTTCTTAGAAAGGCCTTCTCCATCTCAAGTTCTTTCTCTCTCTCTCTCTCCACACCGGGATCAGGCTGTCGGAGCTCCAGAGACCATGTAGAGAAGAGCTCACAGTCCTCGCCTGGGCAGTTTTGAACCGTCTTACAACCAGCCAGCCTTCACCCAGGTTGGCCCACAGATTCATGGGCAATAAGAAATGCTTATTATTATAAGCATCTGAGATTGTATTAAACCATAGAAGCTAACTGTTACCTATACTCAATTCTCATATGTATATGCAAGTTTTCTGGACTTTATCATGTTTTGTCGGTTCTGGGTATGTTCCTGCAGGTTCTATTTCTGTATCATTTCCAATCTATGGCTGATTTCCAAATCATTTCCAATCCATTGCTGATTTTCTGCCAAATTCTTAGCCATGGAGAGTGTGAGTCGTGATGAATAACAATCCTCTCGTTTGGTATGTCATATATTCTCCCACATCCCCTAAATGCTTCTGGGGAGGGCTTTTTGCTTCGTTGAGTAAAGTATCGGCTCAGCAGCTACTACGTGCACGGGACCATACGAGGTTCCACCGCAGGTCAAAGGGTGTGCATGAAACAGCATACTAGGATCGCACGGGCTCTCAGCTCTTCACATACTGAGTGACTCTGCTAGAAAGTAAAAAGATGTGGATGTCCTTTCCTACAGCAAAGCAAATATTGCTCGGATAACCAGAGGCAGAGAATCACTCTCTGGCTCAAGAAGGTGTGGTTAGAAATAAAAGTAGAATACAGTGACAGAGAGAAGTAAAATCTCATAGAATGGAATCTACAAAATGACTCAATAACATAAGGCTGTTACCTTTCATTTTAATAGATATGAAAAACAAGCATCTGTACATAAATAGAATTTTACGTTTCGCCCACATTTCCTGATAAATGGAAACGTGTGATCCCCGAGATGGGAGGCAGCTGGGTGGTTCAGGGGCTGAACTGTGTTCTCTTTCCCAACTCGAATTTATATTCTCTTCCCTTTTCCCACCTTAAACCATAAAGGCAGACACTCAACTGTACTGGGTTTCACTTTATGTATTAATAAAATTGCAGCATGTTGTGAGGTTTAATTAGATAATAAAGCACTTTGAGGCTTCTCCCTGATAAGCCTGTATAAGTGAAGAATATTGTTCATGTAGCAATTATCATATGCACTGAGAAAATCCCCCCTAAAATGTGCAGGCACACTTTTTTTTTTTTAAAAGATTTTATTTATTTATTTCACAGAGGGAGAGAGATCACAAGGAGGCAGAGAGGCAGGCAGAGAGAGAGGGGGAAGCAGGCTCCCTGCTGAGCAGAGAGCCTGATGCGGGCCTGGATCCCAGGATCCTGAGATCATGACCTGAGCCGAAAGCAGAGGCTTTAACCCACTGAGCCACCCAGGGGCCTGCAGGCACACTTTTAAAACCCCGGACAACCACATCCGCTTTGAGTATGGGAAAAAATAAGATCTGATGAGGTCCTTCATCCTGGGATGGGTGAACTGTGTCGTGCTCACTCGCTTTTTAAAATTTCTATTTATACTCCCTCTTCATTTAAATGTTTAATTAGGAAGGAACACTTCCATGCATTATAATTAAATGCAAGCACAGATTCTTCACCACAAAAGAGTCATTTTCCATTCAGTTTATACAAAGTTTTGTTTTGTCCCCGAATGAATCAATATGAAAATTAAGCTGGTTGTCTGAAAGCCTTAAAAAGAAGTATAGCTTTCATAATACAAGGAAGATGAAAATGAATTAAAAATCTCAAAGCATATCCTTTTAGAATAATTACATGCTATATTCTTGCAACCTTCAAGGTAGCTTTCCCAGAGAAAAGAGAAGTGAACAAAAGGACCTTTCGTTCCAGTTTATCTTCTTTAGAAGCTGGAAACTTCCACAGCCACAGTCCGATTTTTCACTTTTAATTGGGGAGCTTGCGAGGAGAAGGTGGCCCGCGGGACAGAAAGGGATCCTTGCTGTGATTGGGGATGGTGGGAGTCCTGGAAGGGATGGGAGGCTTGGAGGTAGAGAATGAATCAAAGTTCTCAAGCTCCCGTGTTTCATGGAATCTTCTGCTGGCATTTTAGCCCTTCCGGAGCTGTAGAATTCAGCCAGAAATCTCATACCTAAGAATGTGCAGAAGCTAGGAAATTCTCGTTTTATCTGTTCCATCCTCACGTTGGTCTTCTGTGTGCTTAAATGTGTGTGCAATGTGTACACATGTGTGCGTGTTTAAGTGTCTTTGTGCTCATGCAGGCAAAAGAATGAAAATTATTCCCTGGTTGATTTTGTGCTGAAAACTTGGCCCATTGTAAAATACATCTGACCTTCCCATCCGGCGTTGGGGTGAGACCTCAGGCCTGCACGGTGACTGCGGAAGCCTTTCTCCTGGTATTCTTATTCTTCTGTTGAAGAAGAATCTCGAGGTTAAAGACATCCAGACCTGAAATAGACCCCTTTTCTCCACCTTGAAAGCCCGGAGGGGGTGAGTTCAGATAGAACTGGACACAGGACAGCTCATATTTTACCAACATATTTTGTTCATTTTCAACATTGATGCTCAGTTTTGGCATCAGTGCACCTAACCCACTCTTTCTGTTAGTTAGAAGACCAGATAATTCCAGGCTTTTCTGTGTGCAAATCGCACAAACACACCAATGGTGTCTTAATTATTGTGATGTCCGGAAGCTAGTATGTATGAATCTGTCCAGCAGCATTTAAATGGGAGTGTTTTTTTACTTACCTAATTGCAGAAGGAAAAGACAATGGAAACCAGCAAGCCATTGGAATAGTGAATCACAGGGCCACTGCCTGAGCTGGTGCCATCTTGGTTGATTTTCAAGTGACTAGAAAGTTCAAGTAGAGCCAGATGGATTTAGGTTATGTTGAATACGAATTATGAACAAAAAATTGATGCAAAGATAATCATTTTTTTTCTCCTCGATAATATATGTTACACAATCTGTTCCCCAAAACACACACATCATTGTCTTACATAGTCATACGTGGATTTTACAAAACATTTGTTATAGATTTCCCTGTGGACTTGACTTCTCTCGGTCGCGCCCACAGAATCAAAGGGCTTACTTAACAAGCAGGTTTGCGTAGCCGTGGAACATGGAGAAGGCCAACCCACCTGTGTGCAGTCAACTCCCCAAACTCGCCTCCCCAGGGAAGAAAGGATGCAAGCTGTCCCCTTCACTCCCAGAGGCTGACGCCACCCTGACACAGTTGCTGACAAGCGTGGCCACAAAGCACTCTTCTATGTCTGAAGGATGGAGCAGCGCACCAAGGTTTCCAGGCACCAGCATCTTCTGGGCCCATCTCTGATCAGTGCTCAGTACATTAACACCTAGGTCTCTGTGGATATATGTTTGCAGGCCACTTTTCCATGCATGGGAGACGTCTTCTGCCCTCGCTCACTGTGCCTTATCCCAAGCCTCACACTCTGTCTTGGTGAAGACAGCCAGTGACTCTCCTCCCCCTCGAGCACGGGTGTGTAACACACTGGAGCAGACGTGCCAACAGGTGCCACTCTGGGGCCCAGAAGAACCTGAGCAGGGAACCTACCAGAAGGTCTGCCTATCCGTTAATAGCAGTGTTTGTTTCTCAGTTCCGAAAAGGTTGCTATAGTTATGTGAGGTGTTCTCAGGAGAGAGCTGACAGACACATAGGCCTTCTCTATACTGTCTCGGTGACTTCTCTATAAGTCTAGAATTATTTCAACAGACAAAGAATAATGCTAATTAATTTTTACTGATCACTCTGTGCTAGACCCTGTTCTAACCCACCTACATGCAGTCATAGCTACAGACATACAAGGTACATGTACATGACTCCATGTGTACAATATAATTTCATTTAATCCTCACAAAGTCCAAAAAGATAAGCAATGTTCTTCTCCTTTTACCGATGAGGTAACTAAGGCACAGAGAAGTTAGGTCGCTCGCTCCGGGCCACACACACGCCTGAGAAACGCCAGAACCAGACCTAGGACGGAGGCCACCCCACCTCGCTTGCAGATCTTCTGAAACTTCCCCCAGGTTTCTCTGCTCATTTTTAATAAGAATCAGGTCAGTTATGATTCTTCAGGGTATTACAGATACATGCTCCAGGAAGCATTTGGGTTCCCAGGTCACCAGGAGGTGAAAGACACCACTGAGATGCAGACTGACCTGGAAGAGCATACCTGCGGGCGGAGAAAGTCGGGGCCCCATCGCGAGGCTTCCTGGGAACACGGGATGGAAGAGCAGAGGCCTGCGCAGGGCAGGCCAGGCCCTTCATGCCTCCTTCAGGGTGGCCTGGTAAAGGCCTCGTCGCTGGCTCTCCAGACGGGGTGAGCCGAGACCTGGTTCATAGAATTTGCTTATTTTCCCTGTGAGACTCCTGCCACGGGTGAGGTAGAGCCACCAACACGGCGTCTACTGGCCGCAAGTATGTAACACCTAACAGCGCGTAGGCGCTAGCCCATCACTGGGCCATCATTGCAATGGCTGCAAGGTCCTATTTCTAAAAGAGATGGAGAAGGAGAATGAGGTAGGAGATTTCATAAGATGCCTCACACTGATGCATAGACGACTCAGGCAAACATGGTGAAGAAAATGTATAAAGACAGCTCCTTTGGGGCGCCTGGGTGTCTCAGCAGGTGGAGAGTCTGCCTGTGGCTCAGGTCATGATCTCAGGGCCCTGGGATCCAGCCCCGCCTCTGACTCCCTGCTCAGTGGGGAGTCTGCTTCTCCCTCTGCCCTCCCCCTGCTCATGCTCTCTCTCTCTCTCTCTTTCTCACTTTCCTGTCTTGCAAATAAATAAATACGATATTAAAAGAAAAAAAAAGGCAGCTCTTCCTTGGGAGGGTTGACTCACATTATGAGCTAATTCCCTATAGAAGACGATGTTGCTCATGACAGTTTGGAAATCTCTTTTTCTCTGGCTTACCTTGTGAGCTCATCACATTTACATGGAAGAGAGACGAGAGGCCGTGCCACAATGTCGCAGGGCAGACACGAGGGTCACCCAGATGGGCCATCTGTAGGTTTGAAGGTTTTCTAAAGAAGAAGTTACACAGTAAAAACGCAAGTGTTTTGAGGGTTTTAAACATATTAATCATACTGAAGTGAAGATATTAAGATGGGAAAACAAGGGCACAGATTTGGGGGGGAAACACCAACTTCACACCTCTTGTTCCTATTTCCACGTGTTGGGATATATGGAACATTCCAGGGCCAGTCTTCTGGAGAGCAAGAGGAGTGCTTTGTCTACGGGGTTGAGAGATTTCCTGACAGCTACTGACCCAGACAGGAGGCCTGGATGGTCAGCGTGGATTTGGTGGGCAAACACGCATTTGGACATTACCATACTCATCTCCTACACTCTCCAACGCTGTGCCCACACGGGGGCTCACGCACAGCCTCCCAGCCCTTAAGTTACTCTGACTCATTCAAACAATATTTAATGTGTGTCCATGACCTGCTGGGCATGGATTTTGAGAGGCTGAAAAAGAGTATTGAATGTTTTCTGCTGCTGGGGCGCATGTTCTGGGTCATAGTTATGGCGGCAGAAGGGAAATTGCATAGCGGCGAGTGAGGAGCTGTCCAGCCTGGCCCGGGAGCATCTGGTCAAGTTGCCCTGAGGACCTTTCCCTGGGAAAGACCCATGAGATGTGAAGGACAGTGTCTGGACGGTATTACTGAGATGAAGCTCAGCCTCAGCACTGGGGAGAAAACATGGCAGGTGTGGCGAACCACATGCTTGAAGGTTTTGAGGCAGAAAGAGTCGGAAGAACGGAAAGAAGGCCTGCATGTGGGGAGCTTTGAAAACGGGAAGACAGAGGCAGGAACCGCCTCCCAAGGGCTCCCGCAGGCCAAGTCCAGGGATCCTACTTAGGGTAAGAGCAGAAGGAGGCCACGAAGGGCGAAGCGGGGTGTGACACCATTGGCTCTGCAAAGAGAGTAACAGCAGAAATTGCTCAGCTTGGTCTGTAAACCATCCAACTACGAGCTGCAGAGTGGTTAAGCCAGTTAATATTGAAAGCACACGACAGAAGCATTTTGGTAGGCGGCTAACTACTTTCAGTAGGGGCTGGAGGAGACAGAGAACTAGCATACTTTGTAAAAGACCAACTATTATTTTAAGTACTAAATGAAAGTTTATCTTTCCCAACTGAAAACCTGTAATATTGCCTTCATCTTCTAAGTATTTATTAAGTTTGTTTTATTTTTAAAGAAGAGTCCAGATTTGTAAGGCTTCATTAAGCCGTTCCAAAGCTACAAACGGAAAGAAATGAATTTATTTAATTCCTTTGGAGCACACATAAAATCCACAACTCCCACAACTGTCCATTTTCCTACTCAACCAGCATTTTTAAATATCTATGATTAAAGGAGTGCTGGCCTCTTTTTATCAGATGGCAGACTGAGTCCACAGTAAGGCCCAAATCTTTCTTCAAATCCCATGGCAATGACAGAAGGCACAGAAAAATAGGAAAGAAAATCTGCAGCACTCTCAACACGGAGCAACACCCCCACCCCCCGCATCGATGGGCCAGAAATTTTAAAGAATTTCTGAGAGATACACAACATCTGGGGTTAAAAAGAAGACCGTCGGTCAGCACAGATCACTCCCGAAGTCAAAACAAGGCAGGGACAGCAGAGCCCGAAAGTAACTGGATGTTTTGACAACAAAACATCAGAAAGTCTCTTAAAATATCTTGTGGTGAGGCAGGTCTTATAATTTTAGGGAAAAGGAGCCATGAAGAAAAGTCCAACATATTTGACTTTATAAAAAATAAAAACTGGGAGAGAAAAACAAAGTTACTATAAGCTAAGAATACAAACAACAATAGTAACAAACGGGAAGTATCTTGGCAGTGTGGAAGACAGAGAGAAGTTTAATGCTTTTAATGTATAAAAACTGTTTTTAAAAAGTCGTCTTTAAGAAACAGATGAATACTGTAATAGAATAATGGGGAAAACCCAAAATGGTAATTTATAAAAGCATTCAAATGACCATAAATCTGTTTGGCTTTTTTGTTTGTTTGTTTCGTTTTGTTTTGTAATGCTCAACCTACTAATAATCAAGAGTCAAAATCCAACACTTAAATACATGTATCTTTTCGTCCCAGTGCCTTGGTGAACATAACACTACCCGGGGTTGACGGGCATGTGGAAACACCGGGTACATGACTCTGGGGGAATGTAACCTCTCTGGAGAAAAATCTGGTAATAAGCCCTACCAACCTTGACCACGTTACCCACTTGTAGTTATCAGTTGCACTTGTAGGGATGAATCAGGTAAATAGGTATATGACTATGACCTATTGCATGCATTTTGTCTATAACATCGAGTTTCATCCGCACAGAGAATCTTGAAGGAGGCGTGACTGTAGGTCTGTAGGTGGGGACCCTGAAAACCAGTGCCCCCGCTCACACCGCACGGCCAGGACACGGACGAGCCCAGCCTGGAATCAGATTTGTTTTACCTCAAGCCCACGCACATTCTCTTGTATCCCACCTGTGGAATCTACATCCCCACGTGTGCCCCCCATCTCTGCACGGGCCACGGAGCCTCGTGGCTTTGTTCCGCTACCTTCTCTGCTTTATTAACTCGAGCCTGAGACATGCAAGGGTAGGGATGAACGTGCACCCCAGAGCTGAAGGTCATCTGTAAAATGAAATTAAAGACAGACGAATAGAAAAGACAATGGTAGAAACCTAGTGGGAATAAAAACCCAGTTTAAATCTACGTAAAGAGCGAAACTTTGTAAATGAAATAACACGCGCCATACTTGATACGTAGCTTTATGTGTGGAGGCTGATGCTGTCTATAATGTTACATACGTTGTAAAAGAAGCACATAAAATATTCTTTTTCAAATCACATCATTTTTATCCCATGCACATTATAGGAATGTGTGTACATATGTTTATATAGTCTCTCAAATCTCTTATTGGTATTTTTATCACTATATTCCACATCTGAGCATGGTCGGAAGTACAGTAATACCCAGGTGTCTCCTGCCAGGTGCTTCCACAGGTGAGCTGTTCTTTCCATCTGCTGCAGATGACCACACCTCGGGCCCTTACATGGAGGCCCCCGCATTCGGAAGTGGAAATAAATATCCTCGTGTTAGGTCTGGTGTTTTGTTTCATTTTTTAAAGATCTTCTTTATTTATTTATTTGTCAGAGAGAGAGCACAAGCAGGGGGAGTGACAGGCAGAGGGAGGAGCAGGCTCCTGGCTGAACAAGGAGACCAATGTTGGGCTGGATCCCAGGACCTGGGATCACGACCTGAACTGAAGGCAGATGCCCAACCGACTGAGGCACCCAGGCGTCCTGGTGTTGTGTTAGGCGTGTTGTATCAGGGTTTCCCCAACACCTGAGCCCTGAGCATCCAGTCCGCAGGTGAGCACAGGGAGGGCGCACGCAGGATGGAGGCCCTGGAGCATCCCCTCCAGCCTCCTGGTGCCTGATGAGCTCCTGCAGAACCAGGAGCTTCCTACCCAGCCAGCCGGCAGTGCAGCGTGGTGTCTATTTGTCCGCTCTCAGACTCGGAGCTCCTTGAAGCAGGAGCCATATCTTATTCATCTCTGCCTTGTCTTCTTTATCCCACCAAGGTGCCTGTCATGGACCGAGTGAATAAATGAATCTGCCCGATGTCAAACAAGGTAAATGACTTGCAAGTGCAGGTCAGCCTAGGGCTTCGTGTTTCTGTAATTACTGTTGAGAAGAAAGAAAGAAAGAGAAGTATACACATATATATAATTAGTGTCCGTTCATCATTATGTGACCAAAGAACAGGCAGCATATGATCATGGACGAATGCGTCCAGAACCGTCTTGAGGCCTAGAAACACAAAGCATAACAAGATGCCAGGGGGCAGGAACGCAGATTTAGGGAACCACTTAAATTGGGGGCAGGTGACAAATGCACATCACCTTGCTCCGCCGCCTTTGAGCCTAGCTTTCATATAATCACCACCACAAATGATGGAGAGGTAATCCAGTCTTCTTTGATTAAATATATTTATGTGCAATAGCAGGACAATGGGACAGTGATTGATCCACGAAGTAAAATACAATTGGAGGATGTTGTCAATGTTGTAATTAAACAGCAAAGGGAATCATCCGTCTGGAAGGTGGAAGGAAATAAATCTTAGGAAAAGTCACGTAATGAGAGCTACTGAATGGCTCTGGGTTTGGGCGAGCGTGAGAAACACCATGGCATTCCCATGTAACCATCAGTTCAGATACTGCTCAAAGAAATACAGGGCTTTAACTGTAACACTGGGAAAAAAAGAAAAAAAGCCTGCAGATAAACTTGTTATCCTAAAATTGATGGTTTATTTGGATGCTTAATTTTTATAACAGGGACCAGGTATCTCTACCCACAGTGTGGATTTCCAGACAGAGCGGGGGAGGGTTCTCACCCAAGATGCTCCCTTCGGCTGAAGAGACATTCCAGCAATGACCGCTCGTGTCTGGGGGCTCAGCGGAAACGGGGGCTCGTGTAGCCAAGCCCACGGACCCCTGCGTGGCCTCAGGGGCAGCTCGTCTGTGCACAAGGAGACATGGGGCACAAATGTTTCTGGGTTGCTGCCCATGGCACATCAGCATATCAGCACCCCCCCACGGGCCACTAACAGTTTTCACTCATCTCGGCGGCGTGGGTGAAATATCACAGCAATTATAAAACTCAGGATGCTGGGTAAGAGAACTTTAGGAATGGCTCCGGCAAATTGCTTCCATTTTTCAGCTCACAGTGAGAAGAAAGGCAGAAACAGAGAGAGGTAAAAAAGAAAGCAAATGAGGATGGCTCATACAGACTGTATATTCTGCGTGGGTACGTATATAAATATATTAAGCTTCCCTTTTGTGCCTTGGGGAGAAAAGAGCAGCAATCAGCAATTCAGGGACAATCAAATAGATTAAAGTGAACATCTTATACGTCTCAGAGGAGCTAGCAGTAACATCTTTATCCCTGCTCAGCCGTCTCTACTCCACACTGGGTGAGGGAATATATTTTATTAAAAACATTTCTTTTACCTGGAGGTCCTGTCAATGAACAGAATGAAAAGAAAAGAAACTGAGTATTCTTTGTGTGCCAAAAATAAGCTAGTTAAGAAAATGCTATTTTTTTTTTTAATAGGGGGAAGAAGAGAAGTGAGCTCAGATTTCCTCCTTGTGAATTTCAGCGGCACGTCTGCTTCCTTGACGGACTTTCCTTTAGTATTCAAGAGGGGCGTACTCATCAAAAATACACTTTGCACTAAAAATAAGCAATTGGGTTTAAAAAAATTTTTTTTCAAAGATACCCAGAGCCACTTATTTGAAAATTTTTTTTCATGTATTTTGCAATGTATTTTTATTGACCGGAGAGTCAGATAATACAATTTAATCTAATCTGACCCAAGGTATGTTGATGTTAGTATGATAGCTGTCATGTTTTAAAATGTTGGCTTGGTTTTCTGTAGATCCATTGAAGTCTAAGCTTTAAAAACAAATAGGCTTCCTTCAAAAAAGTTAAGGTGATTCTGCTTTGAAGCTGTGTTCTCTTCAATAGGGAACGAGGCAATAAAAGACCTTTCATTTATTTTACTTTTTATTTATCCTTTTAAAACTTTCTTTCAATTCCTGAACATTATAATAGGGCAGTGAGTTATAATTTCAGATTTCATTTTTGTAACTAGTGTTTAAATATCTAGTTGTCAAAAAGATAAACATAGAAACATTAAATTCCATTTTCTGGAGATCACAAATACTTTCAAAGGGAGAGTACTACTTTATAAATTGAAAACTTGTGACATTTTCTCCAAATTCTCTTCACCCAAAGTGAATCCCCCAAAAGGCAGACAGCCAGCTAGGATTTTCATAAATGTTCTTTCTGATGAAAAGTCAGCTTGGGATTATTGGAGGACAGTGCATCACACTTTGCACATATGGGCCTTGTAAGCAGTCAATTTAAAGATGGGGGCTGAGCAGATGGTCACGGAATTCCATGACCACTGTTTTTCCTGATATATTTTCCTCACTTGCGAAATGGGTGTGCGTGTGTGGGGGGTGTCATTCAGCAGAAACTACCCCAAACATCCTTGGCTCTTCTAATGTGAGTCCCCATTATAGGCCAAGTCTAGAAAGGAGCCCACAGGGCATGCTTTTCCATAGATGGAAAACTCATGATTTAATGATTTCACATCAGTAGCCAAGAGCAAAGATGCAGCAGAAAGAGGACACCAACGACCCTGAGTTTGTGCTAGACATTGCTGTCTCTTCATCATGTCTGGGCTCAGCCATTCTGATTTGTTTTTATAATCCTTCCTTCTTCATTTTTGGGTCTTCTGCATTAGGCACAAGCTACTTGTGTTGGTCAGCCTTCCATCTGCCCCACAATTACAAGACTTCAAGTGCATGTCCATCTTCCCTTTGGGACAAAGCTTCTGTAGGTCTTGTAACTCAGCAAACTAGATTTCCCTCAACAATTAGTGCATTTCTGCAGCAGAATACATCATACAGGACTTGATGATTACTTGCTGGTCATCTGTGTTAATTGAATCTATTGAATCCAACGAAGTGAGGGACAATGACCTTCCCAACGTTGTTTTCCTATAGCATCTTCCAAAATAACCAGACATCCTACGGGGTTGGAAGACATTTCCATGTTTCTTCATGCTTAAAAAAGTACTCTATCCCTTCCCTGTGCAGAATATTTGATGACACTCTGGTCACCAATGGATTAGCCAAAATAAAAATCCACACAGGCCTGAGCAACGATCATAGGGAATCAATGAATTTCTCAAGATTTCATTTTTGTAACTTTTGGGGATTTGACTGTAATAGGCTGAATGTTTATGTCTCTTCATGATTTGTATGTTGAACCTAAATCCCCAGTGTGATGGTGTTAGGAGGTGAGGCTTTGGGGAAATGATTAGATCATGGCAGTGGGGCCCTCAGGAATGGGAGTAGTGTCTTCACAAGAAGAGACACAGAGGAAGGATCTCACTCTGTCTGCCACGTGAGGATACAATGAGGAGACGGCCATCGGCAAACAAGGGAGTCTCACCAGCTGCCCAGTGTGCTGACAGCTGCATCTATGACCACGGGCCTCCAGAACTGTGGGAAATGAACGTGTGTTGTTTGTAAGGCCCTCAGTCCGTGGCATTGTCTCAGCAGCCCTGACTAAGACAATGACCCATGCCAACACACACGCTGTCTTAGTGTCCCAGAGCTGCTGTAACAAATTGCCACACACTGGACAGCTTGTCAGGACAGAAAGTTATTCCCACACAGTTCAGGAAGCCCAAACAAAGTCTAAAATTAGGGGGCCAAAGGGATGGTTCCTTTCTGGAGGTTCTGAGGGAGGATTTATCCCATGTCCTTCTCCAGATTCTGGGGGTTGCAGGCAGTCCTTGGTGTTCCTCAGCTTATAGATACGTCCCTCGGATCTTTGCTTCTCCCCATGTCTGTGTCCTCTCCTCTTCTTATAAGGAGTCAGTGGACTTAGAATCCTCCTAAATCCAGGATGATCTCACCTTCAGATCCTTAACTTCATTAAACTGCAAAGACCCCCTTTTCAAGTAAAGTCACATTCTGAAGTTAAAAGCCGTCATGAGTTTTGAAGGGGCAATACTCAACCCACTAAACACATATACACACTCACACCATATGAGTGAGGGCCCTCCCAGAAACAGAGCCAATGAGATACAGAGTCGTAGATGCAGATCTGTAGAGAGAGAGATTGCACATATTCGTATGCACATATATGTGTATTTACATATTTATAATTGTATATTTCTTATAGGGCTTTGGTTTATGGGATTATAGAGGCTGGCGTCTGCTGGCTGGTGACACGGGAAAGCCAGTGCTTAGTTCCAGGGCCTGAGAGCTTTGAGGTGGTGTACATTCTGGTCTGAGAACCAAGAGTGCTGAGGGCAGGGGAAGATTGATTCTTCGGCTGAGCAACCAGGCAGGCTGAGTCCAACCTCCCTCCAACTTTTTGTTTTGTTAGGTCTCAGTGGATTGGATGATGCCCACCCACTTGATGAGGACACTCAGCTCTACTCAGCCCACCAGTTCAAAAGCTAACCTCTTCCAGAAACACCTTCACAGACACACCCAGAAATAATGTTCAACCAGCCATCTGAGCCTCCCCTGGCCTCCTCACGCTGACACATAAACTTAACCATCACACATACTTGCATGCGGTCGACATGCTCTTATTGTAGGTGTATAGAGACTGGAAATCTTTGTTTTGTTTTTTTGTTTTTTGGTTTTGTTTTTGTTTTTTAGTTTGTTTCTTTAAAAACAGCATCTGGCTAGCATGGTAATAAAAAAAGTCTCTCAGATATATAAAGTTTGAAGGAAAAACTGCAGCTGTTACGTGTTAATGGGTTTGATTTTATATTGTATTACCTTATTTCTTGATACTCTATTTTCAGGATCTTATTTGGAATAAAGCAAGCAGAATTAAAAAGAGAGTAATACAGTAAGTGGATGGCCCTGCTTATTGATTAAAATATAAAAGAGTCTATTAATAAGAAGCCAACCGTCTTTTCAATTTCAAAAACACATTAGTATTTGAAGCATATACACATTTAAAATTGCTTTAAAAATAGTCTAATATGGATTGACCTTTTACTAATATAGAATCTGCATACAAGGCTGAGGCTTGTCCAAGTGCTATACAAATACACCCTGAGCAACTAGCCATCCACGGGTTGGTTTTGTGAGACGTCTTTAAAGCAGTGGTTTGCAAATAGGAGCAGTCTCGTACCCCAGGGGACAGTGGGCTACGTCTGCAGACGCGTCCTGGTTGTCACGACTCGGAGGAGAAGGCTGTGGGTTATTGGCCCCTGGTCGGTAGAGGCCAGGGATCTTGCTAATCACCCTACAGCGCTCGGAACCACCCACCACAAAGCTCCACCTGGCCCAATTGTCAATAGATCCGAAGTGGAGAAACCCTGTCTTAGAATCACACTGCAAGATTCATGCTGTTCCAGCATTCTCTCGCTCCCTGACATGACCAACGACATCTGTGACGGAGCTCTCTCTCAGTAAAACAAAGTATGAATTGCCCCCAGATGACAGGCTGTACCTAAAACGTAAGCTTCCTTTCCACCTTGACTCTAACTGGTTTTTGTTGGAGGCAAGAACTCAGGGACTTGGGCTGTGCACTGATCAGGATTCTAAGTGATCGGAGCACTTCCTCCTCCTCCTGGTTTTAGGCTGGTGGCTCAGGGCCTGTGGTTTGGAGTCCTAAAGCCTAACTCCGACTCGGGACCCACCCTTTCTACCTGCTTGCCTGAAGACGAGGGACGTCATCGGACATCATGATGTCCTGGTGTCATTTGAATCACGAAGGCGATAGTAGTATTTACCTTAAGTATTTGAATGGATGACGCTTGTTTTCGTTTGAATCAACCACAGTGAATTCTACAGTGCTTTCCTGTGTGTATGTATGTGTGTATTTGTGTGTGAGTGTGAGAGTGTGTGCATGCATGTGTGCAATTACCTTTGATTCCTTCTCAACAACCTTGCGAAGCAGACAGGTAACGAGCTGAGTCTTGCATTTTATCTACAGGAAATTAGGACGCACGGCATTAAATCCACTGATCCCCAATGGGTCAGGTAGCCCAGAATCTCTGCTTCCTGACTCCTAGCCCGGGTCTTGCTCTTGACCCACAGCCTCCTAAGCCTTCCTGGGCTGCAAGCCCGTGTGCTGGCCTGCTGGAAGGCAGTGATGGATTCAAGCCCAATCTGAGGGGCTGTGTCTGGCCAGTGAACTCAGACACACCCGGTTCGACTCAATTCATATCCACTTGGCAACCGTTTAGCCAACACAGCCAAAACCTTTAAACTATCCGAAGATCTCTGTCCCCCACTCACGGTCTGTTTTACACTCCATCATGCGTGTTTGTAATGAGTGTGAGGACTTGAGCGTCTTCTTTGATGGCTGGGTCGTTCGTGGCTCCCACCTTGTACCAAACCCGTCTCCGAGACAACTATTATTAATTGCATATTATTTCGTGTGTCTCATGTTTCGTTTCACTGACTCCTCTCTCTTTTTCCCCCTTCTGGTTTGCAGATCCCTGCTGATTGCTGTTGTTAACCATTTCTTCCCAGGGATCTTTTTAATCCCATTTAATCTTGGGATACAAATTCACGTTGACCAATTGTTTGCTGCAAGTCTCATCAGCATTTCTGCATTCAGAAACTACTTTTTGAGTCTGTGGCAGTAATACCAACTTTTCCACGTGGTCCCTAGGACCCCTGCAAGCCCACACTCTCCCAACTTCCATTGTGTTAGGCACATAACCACAGGGCACTGGCATCCTACTCTTTGTTAATGCTGAAGCAACAGGATTTTCTCCAGTTCACTGACAGCCAAACCTGTTGTTATCAGAAAACTCTCTCCAGATGAAAACTGAAAAGAATCATACAACCCAGAAAAAAGATTAGCCTTCAGGAAGTCTTTGGGTTTTGCCATTTTTGTCAAGACATCCCAGAGGGAGTGGAAAATAATAAAGTAAAATCTATTTCTGGAATGAAGCCTATTTCAAAATAGAGTCTATGAACTTTCGAATTTGCAAGACAAGGCTTCTCAAAATAAGAGGCATGAAACTGGGCTATGGCAAACCCAAGGGGACCAGAAGCAATTCAAAACAAGGAATTTAGGAACTTTTAATTGCCTCATCTTCAATTCAAACGGGAGTGTAAGTATTGATATTAAGCTATAGCTCAATTGCACATACCAATCAGCTCGTTTGCTGTGACACATGAATCCTCAGAGATTCGTCATTACCCAGGATTTCTGTCATTTCAGATGAATTTTCCACCTTGTTGGAAACAACACGCTGTACCTCTCTGATCTTCTCTTTTTGGGGCTTCTATCTGGGGAGGCTGATTTACATTACAGTGTTCTGAGAAAAGCCTGGGTAGGAAGCAAACTCAGGAGCTTTCATATTTAAAAAGACAAGGTGTAGAAAACTTATTCTAAAGGCCTATGACATTTGTTTACCAAAAGGAATACAGAAGTGCTAGAAGCCAAGATTGCAACTTAAGTAAAAGGGAAAATCTGAAGTTTACAAAGTTAGAAAATAGATAAATAAATTTATTTATTAAATAAATTTAATTGCCAGGCTGTGTGCCCAGCCCAGACGTTAGGCTGTAAGCCAATTCCAGAGATGCTGGGGTGCCTAGGACCCTTCTCACCTAGAGATCTCTGCTGAAATGGACACTGCTGAGAGCCCTTCTGGCCCTTGTCAGCTCCCCGAGCTCGGGCGCAGAGGAGGCAGGAGGCGACAGCACCTCTCGTTCAGAATCAAGAGGAATGAGCAAAACATTCCAAACTGGTCTGTTTGTATGTTAGAAACAAAGTATTCCATAATAATCCATTTGCATATTTGTTATCTATTGCTGCATAATAAATTATGCCCAAACTTAGTGGAATAAGATGGTCAAACAGAGGACACACAGGAAGCACTGGTCCATGACAATTTTGAAATCTAGCAGGGTGCATTCCTTGATGAATAGTCAAGGTCCAGGAATAATCTCCAGCCACAGCTTGTAACTCTGCCCTCCAAGCATTCGGTTTTCCTCTGAATTATTCTCTTTTCCATGAAAAGCAGCTCATGTTTTCAGTGGAATACTTTTCTCAGGCTGCTTCTTGCTTATAGATATTTCACAGTTCTAGGATGCCTGGGTGGCTCATTCGGTTAAGCGTTTGCCTTTGGCTCAGGTCATGATCTCAGGGTCCTGGGATGGAGTCCCCCACTGGGCTCCCTGCTCAGCGAGAGCCTGCTTTTCCCTCTCCCTCTGCCCCTCCTCCTACTTGTGTTCTCTCTCTCTGTCTTTTATGAATAAATGATAAAATTTTAAAAAAAAAGAATTTCAGAGTTCTAGAGATCTCTTTTCAATGCTACTGTTTCTGTCCCTTGTAGTTTAAGCAAGCAATGTTTTTGCCAATAAAATTCTTTAAAAAATTTTGTGGGTCTCCTATGATCCCTGCAGGCATTCAGTATTTCTGCAGTCTTAACAAAGGAATTTACAGCCACACCCTTGGGTACCTCTCCACATCATGCTTCCCTGGCTGTGCTCTGGACTTCATCTTTGCCCCAAAGCCATTTTTAACTTTGGCATCCTTTGATAGAGAGTTTGGGGTATTCTAAATAGCAGTTCCTGTCTCCTTGAGGATTCCAGATCTTCCTCTACTGTACCTTCTTCTGCAAGCAGCAAGTAGAAGCCAGGAAATCCCTCTGAGCCCTCACTGCCTGGGAAATTCCAGATCCAAGCTCAAATTTAAGGTTTTTGTTATGGAGTACCCCACCTCCAGACACCACATTCTGTATTAGTCACCGACAGCTGGATGACAAACTACCCCAAAACTAAGGGGTCTTAAAATAAAGATGATCATCCATTGTCTTCTGTTTTCTGTGGCTCAGGGCTCTAAGAGCCCCACGGGTGGGTGGGTAGGTTCTGCTCAGCTCAGCCAGAGTCCTTTTGTGGTCAAACTCAAGATGTCAGCCAGGGCTTGACTGGGACTGGTAGGTCCACCGTCTTGGGGGGCAGGTGTCGGTTGTTGGTGAGAAATCTCAGTTCCATGTTGTAATAGCTTTTCCAAGAGCTGAGAGGTCATGCTTGAGACCTGGCTATTGATCCGAGAGGAGATCAAAGCAGAAGCATTGCTATCTTTTATGACCTAACCTCTGAAGTTACTCACCAGCACCTCTGCCACATTCTGTTTGTTAAAATCAAACTTCTATGTCAGGCCCATATTCAAGGGGAGAAGAGTTGGTCTCTTCCTTTTATAGGAAGAGTGCCAAAGGTTTTGTGGACATATTTTAGAAGTACTACATTATGTCTTTGAGACTTCAAGTAAATCAGGATCCTGGGATACTTCCAGAACTATCTAGAAATCTTCCACATCCTCAGGATGAACAAGACCAGCACCCTTAGGAAAAAAGAAAGCATTAGGCCTACCTCAGTCCCAAGTTAATCTCAAGGGCACATCAGGAGAGCCAGGTGCCTGCAGAACCAGCCTAAAGATTTGGACACAGGAGCTGGCTTTGCCTCTCAGTCTCACAGCAGACTGACGAGTGCAGGGGTCTCATCCGGGAAGAGTTGATGGTGTTAGTCTGCCTTCCAATGAGCTGGTCAATCAGGCCCTCAGAAAGAATGCTAGCCCACAAAGGAAAGGAAAATGGTTTGTAAAAGTTCATAAAATAAAATTTCTATGTTGGAGAAGAGAGAGAAGTAGGTGTGATTCAGGGAGGGGGGAGTGGAGGGGGTCACTAGTTAAAGCTCTCTGTGTCATACTAGTTAGTTTAAGTATTGCACTTTATAATTTCCAAAGCAGTTTCACACATATTTTTAAGTTAACATGCAGTATTTCTTTCGATGCCATTATGATGGATTGTTGGGTAACTTGATATTTGGGCAGGTGTTTATTTGTATGGGTCAGAGGAATTAATTAGAGCTTATTAATATTGTATGACATAGTCACAATATATATGAACATTGGAAACATCTATAGATAGGGCAACTGCAAACACATTTGATACATACGAGCTATTTCCATTCCATACACATGGTGTGTGGTCTTCAAGGAACCTGGAGTCTCTTGGAGAAGGTGGCGGTAGGTGCAGTGTCTGTGATACAAAGTTATTTGTTGTTATATTCATACCAGAGGAGTCGATAAGTGGCTTAGAAAGCCTGAAGTAGCGAAATGTTGATTTCAACAATAGGGATAGTTCTCAGAAACCCCAATATTGAATGGTGGATAAAATTTTCTTTCAAGACATCAAGAAAAACAAAGACAATCTCCGTGAAAGAATGGAGGTGCAGGAAAGATCTGGAGGCAGCAGTGAGTTCAGGGTGCTTTTTAGAAAGTCCAAGGACCACGGGACAGGATATGACCCACAAGCAAGATGAGGTCTGAGTCGGGATGGACCAGATTCGGGGCAGGGGTCATAGGTGGAGTTCTGAACCCCTGACTCACCAATGGACCTGTGCTCTGTTGAAGGCAAAGGGGAATGAGGCAGAGTCCTGAGCAGGGAAATGAGACAATCAGGTCTTCATTTGATGAACCCATGTTTATCATCTTTCTTCCACCTTAATACTAGGTGTGTACCTTTACTGATCTTAGAAGCAAATTAGCATCTCCTTGACTTGCTGTGAGAATTTAGTATATTAATATGTGAGAATGAATGAATAAGCAAAGGGCTAGAAGAGCTTTGGCCCAAACATAATGAAGAAAGTATTTGGAAATGCTTACACATGTGAGGATTCCCTAAATCCTTCCACTTAATTAAAATAACAATAAAAACAACAGCAAAGACTCATCCTATAATCCACAGGTACAGCAGAAGAGAAGAAACTAATCTTCTCTTTACATTCCAAGACAATTGCAGAACAGATATTTGGAGAGGGTTTATTCAGGACTCTCTCATTAGAATTTGCTGCCCTTCCTCAAGAGGGGTTAGCATAGCTTATTAAACAAAGTATGCCAGAAAATACAAAAATAAATTTCCCTCCTTTTCCCTTTTGATGTTCATTTTCCTCCTAGACCAGGAGGCATGTGGAGAGTTTTCCTGAAGCTTCCTACTTGGGATCGCAGGTTCATGGCCAGTGTGGGGCAGAGTGAATCCAGGGGTCTCCTTGACCACGGGCTGGAGCTTTCTGAGATTCTGAGATACTGGAGTTCAGAAAAGGTAGACAAGTAACTTCTTTCTTTGAATGCTGTTCTTTTAAATTTATTTTTGTGATGGGGCATACATTTTTTTTAAAGCAGAATTATCAAAAAGTGGTCTCTAAACAGTTTTTCTTGAAGCTAAATTAAAATGTGAAGCAGAAAGCTCCAGAATCTAACTCATTTTTTTCAACCGGTGTTCCCAAGATAATTGTTGTTGAGTGATGAGTGGCTGGGGTGTGAGGAGGATGTGCGGAAGTGTGCTGAGTTGAAGGGCAATGTTCCTAAAACAAGCAGACGAAGGAAGAGGGAAGGATCAGAACAGTCTGGAAAGCAGGCTCTCATTCCAGAGAGAAATATTTTTTTTAAAGAGAAGAAAAAATACCAGTGTAAGGAATCTCATCAAACACAGAATATGCCTTAGTTTATATGGACTGCAGATAAGATGTGAAATGGGAAAATTACTCATTTATTTTTTAAAATTAACACACTGGTCAAAATGTGGATTGGGAAATAAAATGTAGAATGCAGAAATAAAAGAGGGAAAAAGCGTAATACTAAATTACCCTTATTTCTAAACACCGCCATCTGTTTTTTTAATTGAAATTACATCCAAATCATTCATGTGGTGTTTAATATGGAATGAAAAAAAAGTCCTCTCTGCACTCATGACATCAAGGTTTAGTCACTTGTGTTAGTAGCAAAAAGTAAGGTTTTTTTAAGAATACATACTCAACTGGAATAAATTACAGTGGATTCAACTCACACCTTAAAATCTCTAGAAAGATGAAAATGTAGGTTTGGGAATCAGTTCCTCTGTCACTTCAAAAACCTGCCCTTCTGTGCTCCCACAGTTAAATGTGGGGCAAGCTCTCTAGAAGACAAAACACCACATGGGAGGCTACATGGAGTCGACCTTGTCCTCCTGGAGCCAGGTGAGGGATGCCCGCTGAGAGATGAGCTGAAAAATGAGGGGAAAACAGGCCAAGAGAAGGAAGGAGTATGAAAGTTCTCCTGGGCCTCCGCTCCATGTTGATGGCTGGAGTGAGAGGAACCTTTAAAACTACAGGATCCTTCCTTCCTCCCCTGGAGGATTTCATGAGGGGACACAGGTTATGAGCTAGGGGATCCCCAGATTATGTCCCTTATCCCTCCTTGGCCTCTCTCCTTGTCCCTGACAGAGCTGTCACTGTGGGACCTTGTCACCCTTCAGACAGTCCTTGGAGAGGTTCCGCAGGACCACAGGGATGCTGTGCTCATGAGTCAGGTCCTTAGAAGCCTGACCTTCTGTGTCAAGACAAGGGGCCCCAAGAGGCCCGTGAAACATTTCACTAATTTCTCTGGGTTTCATTCACAATTTTCCAGAAGAAAAAACCTGAACTGCCACTGAGCTCTATGTCTGGCCTGCTTTAAGTTGGCTGGAGTGCCAGCTCACTCAGTCACACCCAGTTTGGGACCATGTCCAGGCTGCGGGCCCTGGGAGCTGGCGCACATCTGAGCGTGGGCTGCCTTGCCTCCACAGGCCCAGGATGTGAATTCTCTAACAGAAACAGATGGTGGGGTTTCAAGCCATTGCTTCCAGTGGAAAGGTAGATGTGCAAACAAATGAGGAAGAGAGCCCGGGGGAAACGGTGGGGCGGGAAAGGGGCCATGTGTGCTCCAAATGAAATATGAGGGAAAACAGGTTTGCACTGGACATTTTCTGTGCATCAGCTCAGAGGAAGAGACAATAGTTAGAAAAGGTGCTTTGCAATGTTTTCAGCCCGAAAGGAGAACAACAACCCTGTTCTCTCTCTGAACTGTTTCCCTTTTCAACATCACTAGATATCAGGGTCATCTTCATGGAAGACCAGAGAGATTCAACTCCTAAATCTGCATGCTGTAATTTCTCGTAGAAAGTTCTTTCCACCACCTGGCAGCACTGTACAAAGTGCACAAACTTATTAAAAACATATTTGATAATTACATTAGTAAACCAAATGGTAGGCGGTATCCTCATGCCTTAGCGGTGAAGACTGGCTGTGGAGTATTGTGTTTTTTGATTTAAAAATTAGCTGAAAGAACAGAAATAGTGCCTAATGTGTACTTCAATAGAAAAGGCAGAACGTGGAGACGAGGGAGGGACATAAAGTGATTTGAATCTATAACCCACAAAAATTGTAATGCCATATGATATAACCAACTTTTCATTTTGAAATATGTAAGGACATGTTTCATGTTATTCTGGTGCTTGGGGACATCTACCCAAGCCCTCAAGCTCCCCCCTCCACGTGATTTCCAGGGGCGTGGCAGCTATGCTCCATTAAACGTGACAGTTCCATGTGCTGCAAAATCTTCCCCTTAAATGTGTTCCAGAAGTTAGATCACAGGATGGCCTGCAAGTCATAAGTGAGTTTTGTAGTCAATTGCTAAAATTCAAATCTCAGAGATATCAACCAGATGACTTCTTCCAGAAAGTTCTTTCCAGGATCATCAGCATAAGACAAAGCCCATGTAAACTCTCAAGAGCTATTTGATAAAGACAGCAGAGTACTGGGAAAGACCAGTTCCTGGTGGGGATCTTTCTTCCATTTGTGTAAGAAGCTCTTGCAGCCATGTTTGTAACCAGAAATGAAGAAGCAACCAGGAGACAACAAATGTATGTTTGTAATGATAAGTATGACCCTGAAAAAAGATACCAGGATGGGGATGCACAAGGTGGCTGTAATTCAGTAGATTGGTTCTAGACCTGCAACATGTTCTCAAAAAGAACAAAGAACTGAGGATATAATATATTGCTAAAAAGGACAGGAAGGTCATAAATACATAGACTAGATACTTTACCAGAATGATAAACTCTCTCCTACTCCTACCACCCATTATTTATTTATTTATTTATTTATTTATTTATTTATTATTGGGGGGGGGGAGAGGCAGAGGAAGAGCAGAGAGAGAGAACCCTAAGCAGACCCCCTGCTGAGCACTGAGCCTGACTCCAGGCTCGATCTCATAACCCTGAGCCAAAATCAAGAGTGGGCCGCTTAACAGAATGAGCCATCCAGGCACTCCTATCACTCATCATTTGATCTGAACAACACCAAGAGAAAAAACAGCACCCAAGCTCTGTTCACACAAGCAGAAATATCCAGGCATCTTTTCTTCATCTCCCTGACAGTAGCGCCCAGACAGGATCACAATATAAACTGTCCTCTGGTGTTCACAGCAACTACTTGGGAATGGATATATATGTGTTTTCATGGCCATGTTTTAAAAGCAACTTCTCCCACCCTCTCTTCCTTGTCTGTTGCTCCAACATGATACACACACACCCCACTCAGGAACTTTGCATATGCCATTACTCTAAATGGAGGTCTTTCCAGACTACTGCATAACTTATTCCCTCAGCTCCTCAGGATCTGTTTTCATCACAGATTAGAGTCTTTCCTGGGTCACTCAATACAGTTTTACTGGTTTCTCATTTCCTGAAACAACAACAACAACATTTCTCTCTTAACTGCTTTATTATTCTCCAAATATTTGTTTCCACTTGGCAGACTCTATGCTTGTTCATTGGTTTATCATTTTTCTCTATCCACTAAAATGTAAGCTCCATGAGGGACGCCGTTTTGTTCAGTGCTGGATTCCTAGTTCTCAGAATGTCTTCTTGCACATAGTAGGTACTCAATAAATATTGGCTGAATAGTTGAGTGAAGCTATCATAATTAAGGCCCTGCTGAGCTTCAAGTTTTCTCCGCACAACTGGGCATGCGGTCATCTTCCTAGAGCACGGATCCAAGCATGTCACTCACTTGTTTTCAAACCTTCAATAGCAAACAGAGAAATGAACACCTTAGGAGGTCCCTTCATAAGATCAATCCCGAATCCCTTAAACTGGTCTACACGGCACTCGTGACCTCCCTCTTGGACATTTCTCCAGATCTTTTTTGCCACCACTCTATATGTGCTAGAGGCATGAATTTTGGAACGAAATTACTGGGGTCAAACTTTGGCTTTATCACTTACTGCCTATGTGTCCACACCATTTCTGTGATCATTTGTAAAGTGATAATAATAATTGTACCCACCTCATGGATTGTATTTTGAGAAAATTAAGGGGATGGGGTGCCTGGGTGGCTCAGTCGGTTGAGCGTCTGACTCTTAATTTTGGCTCAGGTCATGATCACAGGGTCATGAGATTGAGCCCCTCATCAGGCTCTGTGCTGGGCGTGGAGGAGCCTGCTTGGGGTTCACGCCTTCCCCCTTCCTCTGCCTCTTCCCCCACTAAAAAATTAAAATGCTTAGAAAATTAGGGGGCAGAAAGAAAAACAACTAGATATTCACCTACAGTGGGATCCAGCAAGCCCATTCCTAGGGATTCACCCAACAGAAATGAAAACATTAAGGTCACAGAAAGACTAGAACCAAATGTCCATAACAGCTTTACTCATGACAGCCCCAAACTGGGGAGAACCAAGGCATCCATCCATAGGAGGGCACACCAGCAAGCCGCCGTGCATCCACATGTGGAGGCAGCCGAGCAGTAACAGGGAATGCACCGCTGGGATGGATATGGGTAGGCTTCAAAGGCATGAGGCTGAGTCAAAGAGGTGCGGCGCAGAGGAAAACGGGCTGCACGGATATAAAAGTCTAGAGGAGGGAGACAATCATCTGTGGCAGAAGGATAGAAGCATCCTGGCCTCTGGGAAAGTGGGTGAAGCTGACCGAAAAGGAGTAATTGGGAGACTTCTGGAGTGAGGGTGATGCCCTGTGTCATGATTGGACATGGGTTGTAAGCATTTGCCAAAGTTCAGAGAATGCACACTTGAAATTGGTACATTTCATTGTTGTAAATCTTTTACCAAAATGATATAAATAAGTATTAAATTCAAAATCATGATGCACTGGGTAGGTATTTAGGAGGAATTGTACTCTATGCAAAGTACTTTGAAATACATCAGGAGCATGCAATGATTCATTGCTGAATACAGGAATGGAAAAGTGGGTAGGACATGTGATAAAGAAACTTCAGTTAAATGTTAATGCTAGAATCCAGGTGGTGAGTCTATGGATGTTCACCTAAAAATGCCTTTCACTTTGCTGCGTCTGAACATTTTCACAGTAAATGTTGGGAGAAAAAATAAAAGACCTCTGGCAAAAGTACTCATTTAGATTATCTTCAGGTGAGATGATTTCACACTTGTATGTTTCCTGTGACAGTAAACCCAAGCAAGTTTCCTTTAGTTCTTTGAGAGTGTGTTTTATATATTGCCTGACAATTATTGACGGATTTATCTTACACCAACACTAACCATATTTTTTTTCATTGACCATTCTTATAGAACAAAAGTTAAATGAGCCCAGTCTTTTGCAATTAATTTTTATAGCATCATTGATTAGATTTCCCCAAATAATTTATTTTGCACTTCATACACTAGAAGGTAATCCCATTAAATATAGTACTGTAACATTTTAAACCCACACTGCCTTGGCTTCCCATTGAAAGATTTACGTAGGTCTGAAACAAGAGCTATTTCTGCCTAATGATCTGTATGTAAAAGCAACAGAAATACAGAAGATAGGAATAATCAATCTATAACATGTTATATATTTCCTTAGAGTTGTCCAAGTAATCAAAGATTTCCTGGTGAGGGTCATTATACATTGTCGTGACTCCAGTTAACTAAACACCGAAAATATATGTTTCTCTTAAATTTAACATTACCTCTATGCAGCTGGGATAGTAAACCATTTGGTGTGGGCCATTCAAATATATAGCCTAATTATCTAATTCAGTCAGTAAATAAAATAAAACAATCGTCTACAGCCTGTAGGGCACCAGAGAGCCTCCTTGGGAAGTTATAGAGGCAGAGACAGAGCCTGTAACCTTGGAGGGTTTTCTATCAATGACCGTTAAAGACACCATACAGATAGAGTAAAACGAAGGCCCTACTCTTAAGAGCTTTCTGCTTTGTTGAGGGACAATACAAAGATATAGTGAAAAAAATAAACGGAATAGGGTGTCATAAGAAAATACACATATAGAGATAAAGTACCTCTCCCTTAGGATGCCAAATGTAAGTTACAAATACAATTTTAGGCTGTTTATGAATACTTTAAAGATCAATAACTTCAGTGTAGTAGCTTAATATTGAATTTAGAGAAAGAAACATGAATACATATTTTCTAATCTTACACACAATTATGGCTAACATTTATGGAATACATTTTAAGGTACTCTGTTACTTTTCTACTAGTAGTAGAGAAATTCTCCTAATAATTTTACTAGGTAGATGCTGTTTTCCCCATCCAATGGGGAAAATGGTACGAAAATGGAGGTGATATGAAAATGGAGATGTAGGGATTAGGTTAAGTGCCCAAATCTACATGACTAACAAGAGAGAGGGGTTGGAATGAGTGGATGTGTGGGATCCTGGTCCATGGGCTGAGCCCCTTCTAGATCCTGCCCTTCTTTGATGCTGAGTTAACTGTACCTGGTGTGAAAGCAAGTCTTAAGATCAGGACTGGGTTAAATAAAGAATTTATTTTTCCAGATATTGTTATATGTTCTAAAATGTCTCTAATAATGAGTCACTTAGACTAGAATTAAAGAATTTTAGCTCTCATGATATATAAGAAAAACTAAGAGAATGAAAGTATCTTGGAGAATTTTTTAAAAATGTAAAGTAAATATTCTTGGATGAATCATGCCCCCATTTAATTTAGAAATCAGGTGGTAGGGGGGCATCTTCACAGAGCATTACCCATACTTTCCTCTCCATATTAACAGCAATTAGCTTTTATCGAGTGCTTACTGTGTACTAGACACTGCTTTAGCCCATTGTATGTACTATGTAACAATCCACATTTTAGAGTTAAGGGAACTGGGGCACAAGTAGTTTGGGTAATGGCCCAGGGTCATTCAGCTGGTGGAGCCGGGTTCACACCCAGATACTATCAGTGCTGAAGTCGGTCAACTCAGATACACTGCCTCGTCCCCAAAATGTGCAGTATGCACTTTCAACCTTACCAATGCCTCTGTGTGGGAGCAGAATTTTCTGGCGTGACTTACCGATTAACCAGCTCTGATGTCATTTTCTATTCTCAAATCTCTTGGGAGAGGCTATTCCACTCCCAGATCTGTATTTCTACACGGATTATTTACCTCTCCCTTCTTCAGGGTTCAGGATGAAATGGGAGAAAGGAGTACAGGTCTCTCTCTCTAGCTACATATCCGTGTAATCTAGGTGTCATCATACATCTCTTTCCTCTTTTCCTGCATGGAGGATTCCTTGTGAGAGGTTGACCTCAGTTACAGACATCCAAAAGTGATAGATTTTTGAGATGGAATGATATTTGCAATGGGCATTTTATCTTTGACAACAACAATTAAAATCTCCTAGATATCTCTTTCTATATACTGATGGACATAAATATATAGATCTATGCCTATGCATTTAGATATACTATGGATACGTACAGAAATGACATATAGATACATGGGTTTATGTACCTATCGATACACATGTGCATGTGTTTAGATAGATGATAGATAGATAGATAGATAGATAGATAGATAGATAGATAGATAGATAGATAATTGATAGATAATAGCTAATAAGTAGTCGATAGAGGTATAGATATTTTTAAGGGCGGTTTAATGCTGTTAAGGGAAGTTTAATGCTCACTTCCTATAATGCACCATTTTTTCTTTCAAATTATTGATTTTTACCTTTGCCTTTAGTAGTGTAGAAATGTATTCATTGCTTGCTTGGCTTAGGTAGTTTCAAACTTGGGAGATTGAATATATATCTATAACCTTGATGGTCACAAGCTATGGGATCTTCTCTATGCGGCCACCTTGCAAGAGGAGGCTTCTCCAAGTGAGTGGCATACACCAAACTTCATCTCTTTTTTTTTTAAGGTTTTATTTATTCATTTGAGAGAGAGAGAGATCATGAGTTGGGGCGGGGAGCAGAGAGATAAGCAGGCTCCCTGCTGAGTATGAAGTCCAATGCGGGGCTTGATCCCAAGACCCAGAGATCATGACCTGACCTGAAGTCAGACACTTAACCGAGTAAGCCACCCAGGCGCCCCCAAACTTCAACTCTTGATAACCTTAGACATATCACCCAAGGGTCCTTCTGGACAGTATTAGGAAATCTGTACTCTACTTCCTCGGAATTCCAACTCAAAAGCATTTTATGTACCTATACACAAAATAATAACATATAATTTTAAAAACTCTGTACTATAACATTCTCTGTATAACTAAGCCAAAAAGTTCTATATTTAGTGATTTAATAAAAATACCTTAATTTTTTTTTAAAGATTTTATTTATTTGTTTGACAGAGAGAGAGATCACAAGCAGGCAGAGGCAGACAGAGAGAGAGGAGGAAGCAGGCTCCCTGCCGAGCAGAGAGCCCGATGTGGGCCTCGATCCCAGGACCCCGAGACCATGACCTGAGCCGAAGGCAGAGGCTTTAACCCACTGAGCCACCCAGGCGCCCAAAAATACCTTAATTTTATCTTTAATTTTTTGTGTGTGGAAAAAAGATGCACAAAGCAAATAGATCTTTAACACTTTCAGAAAGAAATCACATGAAAATCATTATAACCTATAATTCAGAGTTTTGTTTATCAGAAAGGTAATAAATTAAACCTTGTCGTTGGAGGCTTCTTGATGGTGCAAAATGAAACTGACGAGGAGGAACTGCTCTTTCTATGACTTCCTGACATGCCAGGCAGGGAGATAACATCTCCAAAGAGAAATGGAAAGTTTTGCAGGGTTGGAGGAAGGACGGGGGTCATCAACCTAAAAGTAGACATTGATTATGTTGTCTTTCCAGCCTTGATTACTTTAAGCTTTTCTTCTATGAAACAATGGTCAACTGGAGGAAAGGAAAGCTACATGTAGCCACACACATGTGCCATTTAATCTGACTCTCACGCTGAAGAAAGAAATGATGAGTTAGCTCGAGGCCAAGGTGTTCTCAGCAATCATGTTTCATTGTATTTCCTCTTCACAGTGTAAACTCTCAGCGGTGTGTCTTCAGCCTTTGGTCTATGAGCAAACCTCCCCGCTTCCACTCCAGACTGTTCTGTGGCCACAAGGAAGCCAAAACACGTGCAGAGCCTTCACGCTTACATCCTCCCTGACTCTCTGAGTATCCCGAGAAAAGAAGCATGCCTTCCCAATTGCAGCCATTCACAACATTCAGAAGCCTGTTACAAGGTGCATTTCCAAGACATACTGCTTAAAATATTTTGTTAATCCTATTTGAGTACAAAAAAAAAAAAAAAGAATTCCCTGGATCCCAGGTCCTGTCATAAGACCTCTGCTGTTGAATAGCAAGTGCCCCTATGCAACAATAAATCTAAGACGTGATGGTAGCTGACCTGCGTTCCAGAGCTCGACCCTTAGGTTACAAGTATATTTATCTTCACGGCTCACTTAGGAACATCTTCCCTCACCTTTCCTGTTTCAGATTCATGGCTCATGTGTCAGTGCCTTTATAGATAGAAATGCGAGAGCATAACAATGAGAACAGAATATCATGAAACCCTCACATCTCTCGGACACTAGAAGCTTGTGCTCAGAGAGAAAGGAAAGCATTAATGGATACTGTTCAAATGGTGGCACATGCTACCCGTGGTATCTTGGCAACATTCCAAGGGAGCCGCAGAGATCCATCGTCAACACCTCTACCATATGATGTCATCTCCACCCAGCATTCCATGTGCCGAAAAGGAAGGTGTGTAGCTGGAATACGCATCAATTTTGCCATGCACCGGTCTTTCAAAAGATGCTAAAAATTGAAAAACTGATTGAAAAAATGAGATTTAGGTGACTTCAAGAGGAAAGAGAAAGAATCCTTTTTTCAGGGTCATGACCAGAAGGTTAATGTCAAGAGTCAAGGAGGAGTTCTACCAGGTGTCTACTAAATCTGTCTTTTCTTCCGTTTAAATAGTGAGGTGACAGGTGCATTTGCATTAAACATATTTGTTTGTAGGTTACGTATTCACACTAGTTCGTTATCTTTAATTTCGGTTTAATTGAATGTTTGTAGATATTCAAGATTGCTAATGTGATTAACTTTTTTATATATTTCCTAACCTAATTCACTTGAATACGTTTTCAATGTATATTTTCGACTTTGATCGTGCTGGGCTTATTTCCAGATTCCATTTACACTTTCATGCCAAACGAACCCCCAATTTCAATTCAGCCTACTACCATACTTTTATTCTATATCTTATGATTTCTAAAATACATTTTGCAATCAAAGCCCCGATGTATTCTAAAAAAAAAAAACCTGTAATTTGACATATGTGACTGAACTTCTTGAAATGAAAACATTTTGTTATTTCAGAAACTCAGTGGGTTAAATTTTTTTTCTCTGAAATGTAGGCATCCTTGTAAGAAGGATAAATTTAAAAATTGAAGGAGAACTTACACTTTGTGCATATTGCCTAAGAATTGCAGAAGGAGAACAACCTCACCAAGAATTTTTTTAAATGCCATTAAAATAAAAAGGTAACTGTTTCACCTAACAGACCAGCTAAAATTGAAACAGAAGGACCATGCCTAGCACCATCCCGGACAAGTCTCTAACCCTGTTGGTGTTGGTGGAATCGCAAACTGCCATTCCATTCACTCATGTAGGAAAATTCTTTAAAATACACACATTTATTTTACTTTTCGGAATCGAATCTGTGGAAATAACCACAAATGTTGGAATGTTACGTGGACAAGGACATACATGCCCTATCATTTATAGTCAATAAAGTTAGTAAAGGACAAGGATATTCATGCCCTATCATTTATAGTAGATAAAATTAATAGACAGCATAAATATTCAGACAAAATGTTTAAAGAAGTGCCCATGAAAAACCACTGGGCACCCATTTAAAATAAAGATGGAGAGAGGCACTTATGACGTACCACTAACAGAAGGAACAGGTTGCTGATAGCAGTATGCCAATGTTTACTAATTTATGTGTAGTATCATAAATGCAGAGATCGAAAGTAGGATCGGATGTAGCCCAAAACATTAGCGTCACTCGTACTTGACTTGTGAGACAATGGGAGTTCGGATTTGGTTTTTCTGTTTTTGTTGTTGTTGCCTTTTGTTTTATTTTCTTCAGAGAACATCTGTTATTTTCATAGACGTAAGAGGGTTTAGTAGACTTTAATTGGAAAAATGCTTAATAGAAATGACATTGTCCTTGCATGGTTTCCTTACTGCGTTCAGGCGAGTCAGGAGGATACCCTCATATCCCCTTCTCCACACCCCACCCGCCCACCCCGCTGCATCCAGAGATGTCAGCGGACCCGCTCGGTCACACTCCATGGCCACTTGCATCAGGAGTGAGGCTGCAGATCCAAACATCACACTCATCAGTGGGGCGTCTTTTTTGGCTGCTTCTTGCTTCTTTTTGGCTAAAATAGCTCGCTGAACTCAGGGTTCCTCCTGAGCCCAAGGCCAGCTTGTCTTCTCTGTCTGTCTTCAAGTTCGGTTGTTTGGGTTTAGAATCTCCATCCAGCTCCCCCACCCTCGGAATCAGTCAGGCTTGGAGAGAACGGCACGGCTCCAAAACTGGGTTTGGGCCCCCGCAGTCAAGAGGACACTGTGGCTTTAAGTTAGACTGCCTACTCCAGTCAGATTTCCTGCGTAAGCCCCCCCGGTGAGAGGCGGCGTGTCCTGCCTTATTTTTCTCCCATTGTTACTTATGCCTGTAACTCCCTGGGAGCCTCCTAAGTAGGGGACACCAGGATTTGAAGTAGGACTCAGGCATTCCTCAGTCCCCTAAGCAAACACCATTGAATAACTTGAAGATTTTGCCCCAACCAGGCCTGGCGTCATGGGCCCTTGATCTGGGCTGTCACGTAGGCTCCTCTCCAAGAAGGGCCCTGAGCTTGGTTTCACGCTCTGCTGTTGCCCTCTTGAATTCTTTAGCAATTTTTGGACAAAAGGCCCTTGGCCTCACAAATTGTGTAGCTGGGTCTAGCCCCAGCATCAAACCCTGAATGTTCTTTCTGCTAAAACATGTGGCCAGGTCAAAATTCACATACAGATAAATTCACTTTGTGTACTGGAAAAAAGAACATAGGAGCATCTCTTTCCTTTTGGAAAAATCATAGTAAGAAGAACTGTCTCTCTTTCCCAGGAAGCCTTCTGAGCCCTTATTTTTTGCACCTGACTACAGATTTGCATTTGAGGATTACTTTCGGAGGTGAAGTAAAAACCCTGAGTTCTCTGCACTGTTATGGGAAGAACAGAACAGAAAAGGTCACCACACTATGGAAAACCATAGATAATCTGTGACCTCAAGATTCCAGCTTCATAAGTATTTGCCCTTAATCATGACAGGGTGACTAATCTTTGGGGGCTTCCAAACTTATGTCGAGATTAAATTCACATGTAAATAGAAGAGCCAGGCTTGTCTGATGAGTCCAGTGAGGCTCTCTTGGATCTTAATCAGTCATTGGTTGGCTGGCAGGTCAGCTAGTAAATCAAATTATGACATCATAGAATGTTCCCAGTATCGATTCTTTGTCATACCATCTCTAAGAAAAATAGCATCAGTCTCATCCTTCCCCAGGATATAGTTCAGAGGCCTGTGCTCATGGCCTTTCTAATCAAAGTCAAATTTCCTTTGGGGCAAGGTCAGGAATAGCCATCTTCACTGAAACAATAACTAGAGATCAGGATGGAATTATTTCTATTCACAGCCAGCATAAAGTTATGTTGACTTCGTCTCTTTTAATCCAGTGCACTGCCAACAAATTTATAGTAAATGCATGTAATATTCCAATCTGTTTAAAAGATTTGGTAGAAAATGAAAGAATAGAGTGTATTATGAATAACTGTTGGTTGACAGGTTCCAGGGACATACTGTACCCGTTTTAAATTCATCATATTAAAACGGATATGGTTCTCAGATGCTAATACCCTTTCCAATTTGTTTACAACAAAATGGGTCAACGGACCATTAATTCAGTTGCAAAACTGTCATCTCTGGCTTTAGGTTTCTTACGACTGATGAGACTTCGCTGGTATTTGCTCGCACAGTCTGTTCTACACTCCAATGTTAACGATTTCTATTGACAAGGTTATTGGATTCAAAGTGAAATGTTTACATTGAAAGGGGAAGCAAGCGTCAAATATGAAGCTCAAACAGACACTCCAAGCTGGGGAAGCTTATCATGGCTAAACCCTGTGCTGTTTCTTTCCCCGCACGAAAAGCAAAGAACAACAGGAGACATGGGGATGAATGTAATGAAGAGAGACAATAACAGGGTCTAGAGAGGTGAATCCAGGCACAACAGAGTTGATCTGGGGGCGCCCAGGGAGGCGCAGGGCTAAAGACTTAGACAAAACTGGCGACTTTTTGATCCAGTTGTACCCCATGAATGACTCTATTTGCAAAGAAGATTTTGGATTTTCAAACCAGTGGGGCAGAAGTTACATCCTTGGTTTTTCTTGTGAGACACACTTGGGTACTTGTGTCCAGAATAAGTGATGTCAAAGATCTTCATTATCTTCTTGAACAACGAAACAAAAGGAGCATGACAATACGGATACTTAAGAAGACACAGAATTTGACCCAAGACCAGTAAGTCCCTGAGAGACAGACCATGGATTCAACAGAGGCTGTAATAATATTACTTTGTAGAATGGAGAGGAAATGTCATTTTACTTAGTGTTCCAAAATTGAAAAGATAAAATTTACATGTTTGATGAATGATCACTTAAAGTGCTTTGAAATAATCATTCATTTTAAACTGCATGGTCTACATTATTATAGCTGATATATAAAGTCAGACAAACAAGATTAGTTCCAAAAGGGTTAAATTTAAGAGTATGGCTCCGCTTTGCATATGTTTGCAAAAGCTCCATCTTGCAAAGCTGAACTAAATTCACTTAGGATTTTTCCCAAGGTAAGAAATCAACCATAACCTGGAGGGTGGGGAGTTATTCAAGTCAAATTAATATTTCTGAGAACTAACCACGTTCTTTGAATTCAATAACATATCTTCAGCATATCATTAAACCCTTACATGAAAATCCCCAGGGATCAGAACCCAGACTACATCACATAAACCATCCATGATTACATCACGGCCCACATTTGAATGAAAGGGAAAATCTGAAAACAAAGTAATAAGAACCAAATAAAAGTAATATCACAGCCTTTTGGAGAATGGGTAGGTGGACATGTGGGGATGTAACTGTCAGAACATTAAATTGGGCTTGTCCTAAGTCCAACCGAATGCTTTCACGGTTTTCTAAGAGAAAGGTTTTATTTTAATGGCAATTTTCAGTTCACTTTCCTAATTTGAAATGTTAATATGGAAACATATTTTATAGAGGAATGTTTTATATCAGACTATAAAGCAGCCTTCTTACAAAAGATTCTTAAATTTACATCTAACTTTTAAAAGTATATCTTAAAGAGGTAATATAAAAATCATAATGAAGTGTAAGTGCTATTTGAAAACATATTTACCACTGTTATTTCTATTATTTAATAAAATGAGCTTCAAAGCAAGTAAGAAATCTTCATCTCTAAAAGATATATCATTTTTTACATTTATACATGCATTAGAAAAAATAAATATGCTTATAAGAGATTCCTTTTGAATTGCATTAGTGAGTTTATATTTGAGCTTATTATTTAAACCATTTTCATTTCCCAAGGTGTCATCTTTACACGGATTAAGTGGAAATGAACACAACTTATAAAGCAACAGTAAAAAAAAAAAACTGCATTTCTCATGCATGTTTTGTTTAATTCTTAGCTATTTTTGTGTAATTCCGTTTTTAAAAATAATTTGTAGTGTCATATGTTTAACTTTCTCAAGATTACTTGAAAGTTTCTAGGTAACAACATCATTAAAATAAACCTAAAAAGACAAAACTAAATCCTTCATTATCATACTTACCACATCTTACTTCCTGGAATATATAGAAGACCTCGACGACTGGCATTTTTATTTCATCCAAAGAACAAAGAGAAACCATAAAACTGTCTGAATTTACAGAAAAACTCTCCGAAGGATAGAACAAGGACCGATGTTGGAAATTGCAGTTACAGGTGGACTTCAGGTCAGGGTAAGTCCAGACATTTAGAATTTTAGCAGTGCAACAGTCAAAATGGCTGCTTTGATTTCTGGTAAGCTTCCTATCATTGCAATTATTTAAAAGAACACAGGAAAACAAGAAAAAACACCTCTCTGGTCAAAGGAAGTCTTTCTGGGCAGGCAGTGGAACTAAAGAGCCCCTAAGGTCCGTCTCAGTGTGATATATTATGTCCACACACCTCACGAGTGAGTCAGGAGGCTACCACGTCAGGCGCATATACACACACGTTTACCTGGGACTCCTATAACTTTAGGAACAGGGCCCATTTAGGGCTGCCTTTGGAAAATCGCAATGAGACCCATCCAGGCTAACACTAGAGAAACTGCTTAAATGTTATGATCATGTAAGACATGGAAAATCTGGATGCTTCTCAAAACACTGACTCCTCTTCCTCCTTCATTACCACGCCTCTCCTTCTAGTGCGTTCTGTGAGCTAACTACCCTCCTCTGGGTGCTTCCTCACCCACCCATTTGTGAGACAGATGCAAATGCATGATTGTGCCTTTGTGTATATCCTGTCCCTCGAGAGAATTCTGGAAAAGGTGACAGGCAGGGCAGAGGTAGAAATGGATAGAGAAAGAGGAAGAGAAACCCACAGAAATTGGAACAGGGAAAGGAGGGGAGTTTTTTATTGGGGGGGTTTCCCCCTCCCAATAATAATGCATACAGATGATTCCGCCTGCAAAGGGACGCATCTCCTTATCCTCCAGATCGGACCGGAGCCCTGCTATGGGGTCTCTGCCTTCTGTAATTCTTGCTTTCTTGTCACTTATGCCCCTGAGTAGGGAGTGACTGAGCATCGGTATCCTAACAGAAGTGAGAGAAGGGGTCTCCCTTCCTGTCACAGAGCCAACGTCTCCACCGTGTTGGCTGTGTGTCTTGCATGGGGAGCCTCACCCCCTCTTCACAGCAGCTCTCCAAGGGGCCATACTTTGTAGGGCCCGACAGAGCAGAGCACTGCATTTTCATCTTGGCTCCGTCAGTCTTGGCTGTTTCGCGTGTACGCCCTGGGTCCTCATCTGTAAAGAGAGGATAAAAATAGCACACGCCTGCTAGGAACACTGGGCATCAGACACCAGGAGCAGTGCCAGGCACGGAGTGGAGGGTAAGAAAATGGTAGCTGGAATTACGCTTACTTCGCAGGTGACAAAACTGAGGTTTGGAGAATCCAGGTCACAGGTGGCGAATGGGGAAGTTATCTGACTCTTAAATGCCATGCAAAGATGCCCTAAAGTAAAAACATAAAAAATGTTTCTTCCCAGAACAGAGAACAGCCATAGGTGGTGGACAAATGTCGTTAGGAGGAATGAATGGTGGAAACGCTACCCCCTTGGGAGAGGCACCCCAGGCGAGCCAGGGAAGGGCGGACACCTGGGAGGGACAGGGGCCCCGACGTCTTTGTTTGAGAAGCTGTTCCCGCCGGAAGTGGCCTGAGTGAGGTCCTGATGGGAGGGATTCATTCCCAGCATCTGGCTGAGTTAGAGAATATCAGTTCTTTCCTTATTAATCACTGTCATTACACACCAGCTACCTAGCAATCCATCTCCAGAAGATCTCCTCATTAAAGCACAGGTGTTATCTGTGAGATGTGACCCAACAGCTTGGGGAGGAGGCAGGGACAGGTTGAGGAGGTATTTGCTCACCCCACGGTCCCAGGTCCTGGAATTGAGCCCCGCGTGGGGCGCCCTGACCAGCGGGGAGTCTGCTGCTTCCTCTGCCCCTCCCCCTGCTTGTCCTCTCTCCCACTCTCTCTCTCTAATAAATAAATAAGATCTTTAAAAAAAAAAAAGTAAAACCAAAAGACCCCCCAAAACCCACATATAAACTATAAATGAATAATTATCTGATATGCTAGTAGAATGAACTTTCCAAATGCAGAAGCTCGGGGAAAAAAATTTAAAAAGATTATGACAGTAATTCAAAATGAATATATTTAGAAGTCAAGATATCATGAAAATAACAAACCAGGAAAAACACGTGAAATAAAAACAGGAAGTCAGCGGTCTGGAATTCACTTTGTTGCTCTGTGGGGCGTTGAGTCCTCCCACAAGCCCACCCCATTGATAACGAATCCTGCGTTGGCTGCTTGATTCCAGCGTCTGGATGATTGCCCCGGTGTTCTGATACTGATCTTAGAATTTGCCCCCAAACACTTTACTACCTGCCCTTGGTCCCAATGCCCAGTGGGACTCTTATCACGCCCCCTTCCTCAGCCTGGACCCTATCATATCCAATGTGTAGGCTCAGTCCAGCCCAAAGCATCTTTTGAATTAGGGTCGGCCCAGTCCCATTTCCCTTCTCATATAAATTCCGTATTGACAGCCTGCTTCCGAAGTTAGCTCTGTTAACTTTCCATCCACCCCAGGAGTCCTCCCCTGTGATCTGCTGCTAAGATTCAAGCATGCCTCAGAGCCTAGCCCACTGATGGTGACAAAAAAAAAAAAAAACCTCAAAAGGACATCAGTATTTATTTTATTTTATTTTATTTTATTTTTTAGTATTTATTTTAAATGGCAAAAATACATTTTCTCGTCTCCTGACCAAGGGGTTGTCCAGGATCTCCATTAAGAGATTTGGAGTTTCCCAAAGGCCGTGAGACCCCGAGAGTGGAGCAGAAAAAGGAGTTTGCTCCCATCCGGGAAAGGGTGAGCATACGGACCGCTGGACTGAGCTTCCCTGCTGAGAGCTCCCCCAACAGCCTATCACGGGTGCTGGACCTCTGGGCCCATTTCAACGCAGTCTTGGGCAAAGTCTTCCTCCTCAGGATGTGATAAGAATGCTTGTTTTAAAAGCTGTGTGTTCTCTTGTAAATTGCAATATTAAGGAACTAGAAAATGATTAGATGTTTGTCTCCAGCTGTTTACAGGACGCTCAGGCCTGAAACCCCTGTCAAGTCCAAGAGCCGGGAGGCTGACTGAAACAGAAACAGGAAACAACAACAGTGCACTTCTAACCCATAAGGTCTACACCTCGTCACAGTTCAAACGCGGAAGGGTTGTGGGGAGGCGGCAGGGGTGTCCTATAAGCCCGGAGGCCGGACCCCGCCCCCAACCCATGGCTGTGACTGCCATCAAATTAGATGTTTATTTGCCCCCAGGGGTTAGCTTAGGGCCTGCAGCCTGGGGACCTTGTGTCATTTTGCATATTTGTCAATGAATTGGAAGACACAAAGCATTGCCCAGGGGTTCGGCTTGAGGATTTTGTGTTGTTTGATGGGTACGAGTTCTTATTTATTTATTTTCAAAGGGAAAGCTGAAGGGAAGATCTCTAAAAACGTGTTACTGAAACCCCGGTATACTCGGGAGAGAAACATCAGCCAAATTCCGTTCGAGGGACATTCTGTGAAGGACCTGGCCAGCCCTCCTCAGAGCTGTCAGAAATGAGGAAGAGCCTGAGAAACGGTCGCAGCCAGGAGGACCCTACGGAGACAGGACAACTACATGTCACTGGTACCCCGGATGAGATTCTAGAACAAACAAAGGACATGGGGCGAGACTAGAACTCTAGAGAGAAGCTGAGGACTCCCAATAGAAATAATTAATTGTAACCGATTGAGGCTGTTAGCAAGAGCAGAAAGTGGTAGATAGAGGAAAACTCTCTGTACTGTCTCCTTAACTTTTCTGTGTATCTATAACTGCTCTAAAACACAGTCTACTCAAGGCTAAAATGAAAAAATATATATACGTATATTGAGATTAAAGTCTGTTACTAAACCTTGATAATCACAGATACTAATGATTATCATTGATTAAGAATGATCGTCGTGTTTCTACTTTTAAGATAGTTTTCTTTTTATTGAACGAAAATGCAACAATCTATATTCATGACCTTTTTCTTTTTAAATTTATGGTCCTAATTAATTTCATTGAGAATAGTTTTCTTAATTTAAGAGCAGTGATTTGTTATTGGAAAAAGAAGAAAATTGAAATTATATAGCCACGTACAAGTGAGATAGATCTAGTAGTGAAGGGATACTTTGTGTCTTTGAGTAGCTGGATGTATCTTGAAAATAGACAAAGAATATACAATTTATTTATTTAAAGATTTTATTTATTTATTTGACACACACAGAGATTTCACAAGTAGGCAGAGAGGCAGGCAGAGAGAGAGGAGGAAGCAGGCTCCCTGCTGAGCAGAGACCCCCGATGCGGGGCTCGATCCCAGGACTCTGAGATCATGATCTGAGCTGAAGGCAGAGGCTTTAACCCACTGAGCCACCCAGGCAGACACACATGACTTCCAAGGGCTGCAGAGCCCAGCATCATATGATGGATCCTTCTTATTTGGCCTGTGCATTACTTTGGGACATTAGCATTCTTTACAATCTTAAATGTTGTTTTTTAAAACCTCAGTCAGCCAGGCATTCTTTCTATTCATTGTAGCATATTTCTGTAATTATTCCCTCAGCATATATACCTAGAAATGGGATTTCTGAGTCAAGAGCTAGGAATAATTTTAGGACATCTGTAAATGTTGCCAAATCCCTCCCCGAATTTGTGCCGCTGCACACTCTAATAAACCACGAGGGCGAGCGGCTGGGATGTCCCTTCCTTAATGAGATCAGCTGTGCAACAGAAAAACATTCAAGACACACTTGTATGTACCACGTTCTTGTTGTAAAAGGCCCTTTTGTCAAAATATAAACTAGATTCAAGAGAATTTTCAAGAGAAATTCTTACATTTTAAAATCATAATGTCCTATATTAAAATATTTTGGGTTCTTTCCCTTGTTGTGCTATTAAAACCTGTAGAATAACATTTTTAGAATATTCCACTTCCCTTAACAACAGGGCTTCAGTGAAAATCAGCTCATGAGCGTATTTATAATTTTGATAAATTGGTAAATTGGAAATTGATTTGGCTTATCATTGCTGTATATCTCTGGCCAGCTACTTAGCTGCGGCCTTCAGTGTGTTTTACATAAAAGAGTAAGTCTAACATAATTATTGTAGAAAGAATGCCTTTTGGCCAACAGGATGAAGTGTGTAGGAAATGTTCCTTTATTTTCTGGAAGTCAGCTTCTCTGGCTCTCCCTGCCCTGTGTTTCCAGCCTTATGGGAAAAGCAATCTCAGCTGTGACTATGTCCTCCCCTGTCTCCAGAACTGTGGAGATTGTTCCAGAAGCAGACTCCCAGGTTCCCACCTGGTCCTTGCAGGTTCGGAGGCTCCGATGTCTCTGCACCAGTAGGTTCCTTCTGGGGTCAGGCTCCTGCTGGGGTGGCGGCGGGTGGAGAAAAAAGACCCCCTCTCCCTTCTAAATCCAGAACCAGCTCTTTCTCTACCTGGGCCCTCAGTCCACGCAAAAGCCGGTCATGTGTGGTCCCTGTGTGTGCTTTCTGACTGCAAAAGAGAGACCCAGCCTCCAAGGGAACCAGTTTCTACTTTTCAGCTCTGCAGAAATTCCTCCGGCAAAGTCTCCCAAAGCAACAGCTCCCTGCAGAGGCAAACGCAGAAGAGAAAGAAGACACTAAATCATACTTCGACCCTCCCTTCCTCCCTCCCTCCCTTCCTTCCTTCCTTCCTTCCTTCCTTCCTTCCTTCCTTCCTTCCTTCCCCCCTCTGCTTCCTTCCTTCCTTCCTTCCTTCCCTCCCCCTCCCCTTTCTTTCTTCCTTCCTCCCTCCCTTCCTTCCTTCCTTCCCCACTCTGCTTCCTTCCTC
This sequence comes from Ailurus styani, assembly GCA_002007465.1. Lineage (NCBI taxonomy): Eukaryota > Metazoa > Chordata > Mammalia > Carnivora > Ailuridae > Ailurus > Ailurus styani. Next base: position 1,563,976 of record LNAC01000323.1, on the reverse strand, counting down.
CCTTCCTCCCTTAATTCTCTCCTTTTCTTCCTTCCTTCCCTTCTT